>JAZHYW010003001.1:0-177998 GCA_037355805.1 Ixodes ricinus
CGTGGGAGCGATTTCGATCCCTTCTAGTGAAGATACAACAAAAAAGGGAAATCGCATCAAGCCAATTGAAGTTTATACGATTGGCAAAAATAATAAAAAAATTGAACGAAATAAAGAAGGCCTTTTTCGATAAAGTGGGTTCAAAATATTGGTTAATTTCATTTTCGACGATATTTCAAATTTTATAAAAATTCACTGAAAATTAAAAAAAAAACGAAACTTTGTCCGATCGAAGCCCATGATGAGGGCTACACCCGCATAGTATTTAATAAGTGACAAATATAATAACTCATGAGTTACAAGGCTCTCAACATGTCACCGGATTGTCAGAGACAATGTTTGGCATTTTTTACCTCAATAAACAAAAATACAAAAGTATTTTCTTTGAACTAAAAAATCAGCAGAACCCATCCTTTGGGAATGATTATCTACGTTAATGCGAATAGCATCAAACGGTGCGGAGTTATGCGCGTTCGTCAGGTGGCCGGCACACTCTAGATACGCCAACCCACTCTTGAGGCGATTCTAAATTTGTTGACACTTTCACAGCCCTGCGCTGCGATCTCCGCAGCCCAGCACGTGCGCTTGTGTCACTTAGGAAGGCGAGCAAAGCACGCGCCATACGCACAAACACTCAAAATGGTACCGACCAGACTTTCTGGCGTCTCAGCTAGTCTCAACTCAACGGTACTCTAAACGGTTGTTTATATCTTTACCATAGGACGCGCCTTACAGCGCTGTCACAGCTACCGGTGCGCGCGCGTTCCATGCACGAGGGCTCATCTCCGCTCTCGTGAGGCTTAGCACGGCCCCTAGCATCACCCTCTCCCGCGCTCGGGAGAGGGTGAGTAGCGGCCGTGTCACCCTCACGAGAGCGGAATGAGCCCCTCGTGCATGGAACGCGCGCGATGGTAAAGATATAAACAAGTGTTTAGAGTGCCTTGAATGACTGCCTTCATAGCTCTGTGGTTAGCGCGTCTGCCTCGCTGATCAAAGGGTCAACGGTTCGAATCCCGCCGGCGCCGGTCTTTTTTATTTATTTATCGACCCGCGGCGTAAGAGGTTAGATAGCCAGATAGATATATAGATAGATAGATACATAGATAGATAGATACTTAGACGAAAAGTGCGTGGAAGTATCCAAAGAATGCTATTCGCATTAAAAAAATAGTCGAAATAACATACATGAGCACAAAAATTACTGTGAGTTCTGTATAGCTTCCCGTATTCATACCAGCGTACAGAACTGGGTAGAAAAATCACAGAGTAAAAAACAGATTTTCACCCTGCTCCACTCAATAATATTTTGTGAAGCAAAATATTTTTTTTTAGATTTTGAAAAGCGGTTTTGTTTTTCCAAAAATGGGGTAATTACATACTATATTTAAAACAACAATCGAAAGACCCACCCCGACAAGCGTGTTCTATCTCAAATGAAACCACCCATATATATTTAATAAAGTAAAATAATGCAACTACTCGAAACTGGACTGAGGAGGAAGAAGAAATACAGAGGAGGAGAAAGCTGGCAGAAGTTATGTGGCTGTGCAACTTATTTTTTCTTCAATCAATGTATTTGCGGCTTTTTAGAAGCCACAAGAAATGGGTATCATATTTCTTTTCTATTTTTAATATTCAGTAGGTGCCTTCGATGACCCACGACCTTGGTTTTACAGTGATGTCTCGTTAATATGGACACCTTCGTTCCCGTACAAAATTGTCCGTAATGTGAGTTGTCCATAATAACGAGACAAAAATGCATGTATCTTCCTAGTTTGTACCCCAAAGTGGTGTCCATATAGAGGGTATCCATATTAACAAGACATGACTGTATTTGGTGGTTGTGTCTAAACCATAGAACACAGCACATGACCTCGGAGAAGAAAGTGAGTGCGACTCAAACCGACCAGTTCTCGATCAACGGTTTTCGGGTGGAAAGAAAATGAATTGCGAGCAGCAAATTGTGTTCCGAGTAGTTAGGCTTTCCTATATCATGTACAAATAAAATCCTTGGCGAGGATAAATACCCAGTCAGTGGCTCTCTAATCATTGCAAGCCAAATATAGTATACCTCAGACCTCATGAAAGAAAGTGTACATGGCTTACCAACAAGAGCTTTTAGTCTTGCTGCATCCAGTTGTGGCTTCGCTCAGCCTTTGTGCGGTTTGAAGGTCTGCCGGTTACAATTCGCCAAGGAGGCCATCTGTGGTGACGATCATAACCGAACCTTATCGGATGAACATTGATTCCTTCTTCTATTTGAGAACTTTCTTGTGAGAAGTCTTGTTGAGCCATATGGCATTACCAATGCACACATAGAAGTAAGACATAAACTTCAGTTCATCTTTGAAGCAGCACTATGTGCAAGAAATCTACCAGCACAATATAACCTGTACTGGGATTGAAAACAGGGTCCTATTTGTCAACGGCATGCTTCAAAATTAATTTTGTTGAAGAAACAAAATTGTAGCAGGGTGGTTTCATTTGAAATCGAACACGCTTGTCGGGGTGGGTCTTTCGATATTTTTTGAAAAAATATATGTAATTGCCCCATTTCTGGAAAGAACAAAACCGCTTTTCAAAATTTTTTTAAAAAATATTTCGCTTCACAAAAAATTATTGAGTGGAGCAGGGTGAAAATCGTTTTTTTACTCCGTGATTTTTCTACCCAGTTCTGTACGCTGGTATAAATACGGGAAGCATACAAAACTCACAGTAATTTTTTGTGCTCTTGTATGTTATTTCGAATATTTTTTAGTTGAAAGGAAAATAATTTAGGATTTTTGTTTATTGAGATAAAAAATGCCAAACATTGTCTCTTTGACAATCCGGTGACAACTTCAGAGCCTTGTAACTCATGAGTTATTATATTTGTCGCTTACCAAATACTATGCGGATGTAGCCCTATACATGGGCTATCGACGGGCATAAGTTTAGTTTATTTTATTTTCACTGAAATTTTTATATAAAATTTGAAATTTCGTCGAAAATGAAATTTACCGATATTTTGAACCCACTTTATTAAAAAAGGCCATTTTTTATTTCGTTCAATTTTTTTATTATTGCTGCCGATCATATGAACTTTCAATTGGCTTGATGCGATTTCCCCTTTTTTGTTGTATCTTCTCTAGAAGTGATCAAAATCACTGCCACGTGACAATGCGGTGACAACTTCAGAGCCTTGTAACTCGTGAGTTATTTTATTTGTCGCTTATCAAATACTATGCGGGTGTAGCCCTATACATGGAATATCGACGGGCATATGTTTAGTTTATTTTATTTTCACAGAATTTTTTATATAAAATATGAAATATCGTCGAAAATGAAATTAACCGATATTTTGAACCCACTTAATCGAAAAAGGCCATTTTTATTTCTTTCAATTTTTTTTATTATTGCTGCCGATAATATGAACTTTCAATTGGTTTGATGGGATTTCCCTTTTTTTGTTGTATGTTCTCTAGAAATGATCGAAATCGCTCCCGCTTTCTCATAACGGCCAAACGCAGTTTCCACAGGTCGGCTTCGCTGCAAAGACTAAACTGCTTATGTGTGTTCAAATGCAGCGGGTAAATTCATTTTGATGGAGAACACTCGTGCTTGGCTGCATATTGTATTTTCTAAATTTTTAATAATGGCAACTGACATTCTTTAGTCTGATAGTTAGCAGTGCAGCGGATGTTCCATTATCCGATGTCTAAAGCCAGGGCACAAAGGGCGGAGAAAGCGGAACGAGCCCTTCATCTAGCCAGACCAGGGTCATATATCTGTTTGTGCTATACACAGCTTGTAAGGCACGTACAGCACGCCCGGCCCTTCGCGCTATAGACCCATCTCCGTTACACCCAGGAAGCATCCGGCACGGGCGCCAATCCATGATGTGTCTTGTCGCGTGCGTTCAAATAACCATGTAATTGCCTCGTTCTTTATTGTCAGCGTGTATATCAAAAATATGTAATACCACATGCTCCTCTTTTACAAGGAAAAGCAGTTTGCAGAACAAAAGTGAGGAAAACGGACAGAGTTTACATGAACCGAAGACTATGTTTTACAGAACACAAACACCAGTTGGCGATAAATAGACACTTTTATTAATTAACGCTAGTATATTTAGGATGCACGTGTAAAACAATATTTTGTTGTGCTTTAAATAGTCCACTTCACGAGCAATGCAATATGGGAACTTTGTGACAACGGCATCGGCTTGCCTCTGCTTAGACGATCGAGCGCGGGAGGCGAGCTGAACTTTGTACCGCAGCGGTCGGATGCAGCCGAGAAGTTCAACAGCGTGGTAAGTCGAGACGGACAGAACGAAAACTGGAGCCAAAGCGAGCGAGCGGTGAACCCGAGACGGTGGCCCTTCTGTTTGAACGAGTGTGTGCAGTTAAAAATAAAAGTGTTTGGTTTTGTTCAAGACTGATCGATATCTCTGATGCCAAGAAGCAACGATTCCCACATGCACTGAAGGCAGCGAAAGCAGTCACTTAATGTCTCTGTAGACTTTTAGTTTCTCCACTTTGTCGCACCAAGCTTAATGCAAAGATTGTACAGCCTTCTGGAATATAGAAAAGCGATTTGACGATTTTATTTTAATTGGCTACGGTAGATTTGCTTTGGCTAGGCACACATTGCTTTGGTTCGGGAATAAATAAAGGTAATGGAACATCCGCTGTACCGCTAACGATCGGACTAAGGAATTTCAGTTGCCATCATTAAAAATTAAGAAATAAACAATATGTAGCCAAGCACGAGTGTACTCAATCAAAATGAATTTACCCGCTGCATTTGAACACACAAATAAGCAGTATAGTCTTTGCAGCGAAGCCGACCTGCGGAAACTGCGTTTGGCCGTTCTAAGAAAGCGGGAGCGATTTCGATCACTTCTAGAGAAGATACAACAAAAAGGGGAAAATCCCATCGAGCCAATTGAAAGTCAGATGATCGGCAGCAATAATAAAAAAAATTGAAAGAAATAAAAGTGGCCTTTTTCAATAAAGTGGGTTCAAAATATCGGTTAATTTCATTTTCGACGATTTTTCACATTTTATATAAAAAAGTTGTGAAAATAAAATAAACTAAACTTATGCCCGTCGATATTCCATGTATAGGGCTACACCCGCATAGTATTTGGTAAGCGACAAATAAAATAACTCATGAGTTACAAGGCTCTGAAGTTGTCACCGCATTGTCACGTGGCAGTGATTTTGATCACTTCTAGAGAAGATACAACAAAAAAAGGGGGAAATCGCATCAAGCCAATTGAAAGTTCATATGATCGGCAGCAATAATAAAAAAATTGAACGAAATAAAAAATGGCCTTTTTTAATAAAGTGGGTTCAAAATATCGGTAAATTTCATTTTCGACGATATTTCAAATTTTATATAAAAATTTCAGTGAAAATAAAATAAACTAAACTTATGCCCGTCGATAGCCCATGTATAGGGCTACACCCGCATAGTATTTGGTAAGCGACAAAAATAATGACTCATGAGTTACAAGGCTTTGAAGATGTCACCGGATTGTCAAAGAGACGATGTTTGGCATTTTTATCTCAATAAACAAAAATACAAAATTATTTTCCTTTCAACTTAAAAATAGTCGAAGTAACATACAAGAGCACAAAAAATTACTGTGAGTTTTGTATGCTTCCCGTATTTATACCAGCGTACAGAACTGGGTAGAAAAATCACGGAGTAAAAAACCGATTTTCACCCTGCTCCACTCAATAATTTTTCGTGAAGCGAAATATTTTTTAAAAAATTTTGAAAAGCGGTTTTGTTCTTCCCAGAAATGGGGCAATTACATATATTTTTAAAAAAAAATCGAAGGACCCACCCCGACAAGCGTGTTCGATTTCAAATGAAACCAGCCAGCAATATTTACGTGGCAAAACACAATTTGATTCTGGCACAAAATCAAACCGCTGTAACTAGCAGTTATCCTTCTTACGTAATAACCTCGCTCCTCTTCTCATCCTCTCTCTCTACCCCCCAACTCACACACACACACACACACACACACACACACACACACACACACACACACACACACACACACACACACACACACACACACACACACACACACACACACACACACACACACTCTTCTCCAAATAAACTCCGACCGTGCCACGCCTTGACACATATAATTCATTCTAAGCTTAAGCTTATCAGCACAGAAAAAATTATAAAGCACAAAAACTTTACCTATACCCGTTTTCACCTCAAGAAGCATAGTAAAAGAAGTCCGGCTCCTCGCGTAGCATTACTAATTTTCCCCCTTACGTTGATAATTAAGATATATGTAGGTGAATTTTAGATTAGATATATGTTATCTTATCAAGACGTACATATTGCAAACGCCAAAAGCATCGCTTTTTCCTCCGACAACCAAATCTCGTAAGAACTACTTCGCGCTGCGTAAGAATATTGCGCAAAACTTCCTGTTTTCTTGAGGTGAAAACGGGTATAGTTTCTGGGCATATGAAAACAAACACACGGCACCCCTATCAATGAAGTTCCTTGTACTTGTAAAGAAAATTTCAAATTTAAAATATGTCTTATGAATTGCTTCGCAAGCGCGAAAATCAAATTACAATTACCTGTTTCATACAAGCTTCCTCCAGCCCTCCCGGGCAGTCACTCATCGCGTCGGAGGAAATTTTCGGTACTATACTTCATCTCACCTTAGCACGGACTAACTGCGACAGCTGTGCAAGCGCGAGCGGCTAGCTTCGACTGCATTGACTGGAGCACTCGCTGCACGAGCGCTCGTGCAGCCGCCGAGGCTTCATCCAAAGCAACTAGCTCGGGCTTTTGGCACGTGCGGCTAACAATAGTCCATGCTAAGGTGAGACGAAATATATAAGCACCCGCTTGCTTTCACTGGGTTTCCACGTCACTCGGACTCGGCGATTCTGAAACGACCGGTGCCGACAGTTACTCCCACATATTGTGCTTAAAGCTCAAACTTCTAAATTAAAGGAGATGGTCAGTAGACTGGGCATAACACGTAGGGAGACTAGAACTTACCAAACAGCTTTAGGATCCGCGCCTTGAAGAAGTCCGATTACGTTTCGTCACACAAGGCTTGACGGGCAGAAATTCTCCACATCAGAAATTGAGATGATATGTGGCTCATGGTCGTCCTCAAGACGTACGCTTGCATAATCGTTCGTAAAATTCCGGCCGCTCGACTGGTCTCGACTCTTCCACGTGCTTCAGGCGGTTAGATGTTTAGACTTCCCGCGAACGTTGCTTCGGGTTTTCCACGCTTCCATCCTCCGGCCGGAACGTTCGGTTTATCGCGTCAGACAACCTCGTTGCGTCAGACTTTCTGACGTAGGGATGTATCACGTGACTATAATACTTCGTAATTTAACTCTTGTTTTTGTTTGCTGAAGTAAACAAATACTTAAAAGATTTACTTATTGATCTTAATTTAGCAAAACATTTGCATAAATTGCACTTTAAAAACTTATTTTTGTTTTATATGTCACTCCAGTGACTCCAGCTCACTCTATATTATCACGTGCTGTAACCCGCAAGGGTGACTCGGACTGATGAACTTAAAAAAATTATAAACGTTTCCAAAAATTATAGGATTAATTAATTTTCAAATGTAAATACCAAATATATATTAAACTTATAACGAAGTAATTTTTTATTTGTTATTTTAAGTCGAAATTGTATTTGCTGCGGGATGACGTCGGCGCGAATTTTAAAATTTGGATTTGAGACATGTAGGGTGTCGCGCTGTGCGACCATGAACCCAAACAAAATAAATACTTGGAGCCAGGAAGTATACCCAGCTTGCCAAGGACAACAGGCCGGAGACGAAGTTGTGTCCTGAAAAATGCTGCAACAGGTCAGGACCCCGGACCGACGTCGCAGACAGCAGTTTCTGTCGGCTCGGTTGTCTCGGAACACGGTGAGACAGAAAATCCCCGTGAACTAAGTAGTACCAATGAAATCAGAAGCGATCACGGTACTGGGCCATGTTAGTGAAGACACAAGTGATAAAATGGTGAAAGGCGACGGGAGACTTGAAGACGATTTCCTGTCCAAGTTTCCGAAGAGGCCACTGCCAAAGTCGAATGTAACGAGTCCGACGTACCCTGTTTCGGCTGGCCTTAATTGGACGCAGGTTGAAGGGCTTTTGAATCTCGAAAACTTCCGTGCTGGAGTGGACACTTTTCCCGGTACCAAGGAAAAATACAACATTGGGAAGCCAGAAGCCAAACTAAAGGCCCAAACTGCCAACAAGCGCAGGCGTAAAATGCCTTTCAAAAAGGAACTTCCTTGCTCAACTACAAATTGGAAAGCGCTGCCTGACACCTACTCTGTGTGAAACAAAGTGCAATCATAATTTCGGGAAGGTCATCCTTATTTCGTGTGTGTGTGTGTGTGTGTGGGGGGGGGGGGGGGGGTCAGTGTGTGTGTTTGTTTGATGTGCATTTTATGTGCTTTTTTAATGACGTCTATGGTGTTATTGAATTATTCGATGTTATTCGGCACTACCGCCTTTTTTTCTGTTAATAAAAAGCATGCGCACGATAGAATGTGCACGTGATCTGCCGCCCCAGAACGAGAGCGCAGCCTCTGCTAGGGCTCAAACAGGATACGTTCACATGGCAAAATGGAAGCCTGAAGTATCGCATTTTTTCGCCAACACCGCCAAAGTTATGAAGTTGTGATGTCGGAAGTCACAGAGAGCTTTCGACCAATCGTGGGAGATGATAATAGGATTTTGAGTCAGTGTTATTCTATTTTTGACCCGGTTTTACTCTGATTTGCTCGGTTCGGGAGCGAAATTTATATAAAATCGAGAAGGTTTCACTCCGAAACCAGGTAAAACTGAATAAAACGGAGTAAAGTCGAATGTGAATACATAATCGAGGTTGTGTAAAATGGAGCTAGAAGTTCTTAAATGGCCACTTTTTGAAAATCGTTTTACGCTATTATTGTTACTGAGACATACTGGAAAACAAGAGGACAGAATACACCGCTAAAACTGCAGAGTTCCGATGATACCTGAATTTCGTGGTTTGCCTATATATAATTATTCACATACCTTGTGCGTACTATATGCACACACAATGTTTCCGTTCCCCATAGTCTTTTTTTATGTTCCACTGGCAGCCGCATGTTTTATAACACGAGAGAGGACAATACTTAAGTAATCAGGAAATTCTAAAACACATGACAAAAAAAGAGTTCATCTTCACTTTATTAACTGAATGGTTTATTTAGTTAGTGTCTATATGGCCCAACCCAAGTTATATAGCTAAAAAGAAAAAGTTTATTTGGCAGATAGGAACCCATCGGTTTACGATAAGGAAAGAAGGATATTTAAGACAAACAGACAAGACATCGGGCCCATCGGGCAGGCACGTATCTGCAGGGGGAGGGGGGGACCCATGGGGCCTGCCCCCCCCCCCAAGACTTCCATTTGGTGGGGCCTCCTCTCCCCCTCCCCTTCATACAGCATTTTGTCATGGGCGAATCAAAATCCTGGCTGCGTGCCTGCCATCGGGTATGACTGCGCTAAAATATTTTCCTGTGCTCAAAACATAAAACTTTAGTATATAACACCTTTAATTTCTCCACTAAGCATACTGTTTAACCTGATAGATGCCCACTTAATAGATTTCATGTTCTGTATGATCCTCATCTCAAATGGTCCAACAGAAATTCCCAGTCGACCATTAAAAGTTCTCGATCCGAAATGCACTTCATTTGACCAATGAGGCTTTCGGTTCAACCAGTACAACTTGTTATTGGTCCTATAGAAGGACCAGAAGGCACTTGTATTGGACCAGAAGACATTCGTGTTGTTCCCATAGAAGTTTCTACTTGTCTCATAGAAGTTTCTGCCTGTCCCAGGCACATAGCCACAAAGGGGGACCCCCCCCCCCCGGAAATCTTCCATTTTGCTGGGACCTCCTCTCCCCCTCCCCCTCATACAGCATTTTTTCATGAGCGAGCCGCCCCCCCCCCCCCCCTCGAAACAAAATTCTGGCTACGTGCCTGACTTGTCCCATAGAAGTTCCTCATGGTACAATAGAAGTCTGTATTGGTACGATATAACTTTTTTCGGCCCAGTAGAAACGCCCATTGGTACGACAGAAATCCTATTGATCCCATAAAAATCTCTATCGGTTCCATAGAAAATTTTTGCTAGGGTGCATGTGCTAATTTGGCAATTGAGCATTGTCACTGCCATAGTGCACCGAGTTCGCTTCTCTGCTGTGCATGGCTCATTGCTATCTCCCGTACAATGGCTCTGCCACATTGCGCCACTGGCTGCAATGAGCGGCAATGAGCAAACTGAGTGTCGTGCACAATGACACAATTGGCATCATGGCGCTTGCCCCCTAAAGTTGACTTTCCCTCAACCTATTCTTGTGCCTTCCCCCGTGCTGCGGCTTCCCTGCAGCATTTCCACTTGCACCAATGTGCAAAACATCGGATTTTCTCATCGGCGCCAATTGCACATTCATGCTCATAGGTTTTGGCTATGCATTTCAATTGGAAAAGGCCTGCCATTTCCAGCAGGAATCGAATTATTCGATGTTATTCGGCACTGCCGGCTTGTTTTTTTTTCTGTTAATAAAAAGCATGCGCACGATAGAGCAGTGGCGTCACGAGGGTCAGCGGCACCCGGGGCGGTAGTCCGCCGCGCACCCCCCCCCCCCCCCCCGCTTTCGCTTGGCCCGCCGCGACTCCCCCCCCCCCCGCTTTCGCGTAGCCCGCCGCGACTCCCCCCCCCCCCCCGCTCTCGTGGCCCGCCGCGACACCCCCTGAGCCCTGCACCCGGGGCGGTCCGCCCCCCCCGCCCCCCTTCCCCTTGTGACGCCACTGCGATAGAGTATGCACGTGATCTGCCGCCCCAGAACGAGAGCGCAGCCTCTGCTAGGGCTCAAACAGGATACGTTCACATGGCAAAATGGAACCCTGAAGTATCGCATTTCTTCGCCAACACCGCCAAAGTTATGAAGTTCTGATGTCGGAAGTCACAGAGAGCTTTCGACCAATCGTGGGAGATGATAATAGGATTTTTGAGTCAGTGTTATTCTATTTTTGACCCGGTTTTACTCTGATTTGCTCGGTTCGGGAGCGAAATTTATATAAAATCGAGAAGGTTCCACTCCGAAACCAGGTAAAACTGAATAAAACGGAGTAAAGTCGAATGTGAATACATAACCGAGTTGGTGCAAAATGGAGTTAGAAGTTCTTAAATGGCCACTTTTTGAAAATCGTTTTACGCTATTATTGTTACTGAGACATCCTGGAAAACAAGAGGACAGAATACACCGCTAAAACTGCAGAGTTCCGATGATACCTGAATTTCGTGGTTCCTATATATAATTATTCATAAACCTTGTGCGTACTATATGCTCAGACAATGTTCCCGTTCCCCATAGTCTTTTTTTTTATGTTCACTGGCAGCCGCATGTTTTATAATACGAAAGAGGACAATACGTAAGTAATCAGGAAATTCTAAAACACGTGGCAAAAAAGAGTTCATCTATGATTTATTTAATTAGTGTCTATATGGCCCAACCCAAGTTATATAGCTAAAAAGAAAAAGTTTATTTGGCAGATAGGAACCCATCGGGCAGGCACGTATCTGCAGGAGGGGGGGGGGACCCATGAGGCCTGTCCCCCCCCCCCCAAACCTTCCATTTGGTGGGGCCTCCTCTCCCCTCCCCCTCATACAGCATTTTGTCATGGGCGAATCAAAATCCTGGCTGCGTGCCTGCCATCGGGTATGTTTGCGGTAAAAGTATTTTTTTGTGCTCAAAACATAAAACTTTAGTATATAACACCTTTAATTTCTCCACTAAGCATACTGTTTAACCTGATAGATGCCCACTTAATAGATTTCATGTTCTGTATGATCCTCATCTCAAGTGGTCCAACAGAAATTCCCAGTCGACCATTAAAAGTTCTCGATCCAAAATGCATTTCATTTGACCAATGAAGCTTTCAGTTTAACCAGTACAACTTGTTATTGGTCCTATAGAAGGACCAGTAGGCACTGGTATTGGACCAGAAAACATTTGTGTTGTTCCCATAGAAGCTAGTTTCTACTTGTCCCAGGCATGTAGCCAGGGGGGGAGGGGGGGACGGCCGAAATCTTCCATTTTGCTGGGACCTCCACTCCCCCTCCCCCTCATACAGCATTTTGTCATAAGCGAGCCGCCAGCCCCCAGCCCCCCCCCCCCCCCCCGAACCAAAATTCTGGCTACGTGCCTGACTTGTCCCATAGAAGTTCCTAATGGTACAATAGGAGTCTGTATTGGTACGATATAACTTTTTATCGGCCCAGTAGAAATGCCCATTGGTACGACAGAAATCCTATTGATCCCATAAAAATCCCTATCGGTCCCATAGAAAATTTTTGCTAGGGCATGCATGCATGTGCTAATTTGGCAATTGAGCATTGTCACTGCCATAGTGCACCGAGTTCACTTCTCTGCAGTGCATGGCTCATTGCTATCTCCGGTACAATGGCTCTGCCACATAGCGCCCCTGGCTGCAATGAGCGGCAATGAGCAAACTGAGTGTCGTGCACATTGACACAATTGGCATCATGGCGCTTGCTCCCTAAAGTTGACTTTCCCTCAAGCGATTCTTGTGCCTTCCCCCGTGCTGCGGCTTCTCTGCAGCATTTCCACTTGCACCAATGTGCAAAACATCGGATTTTCACATCGGCGCCAATTGCACATTCATGCTCATAGGTTTTGGCTATGCATTTCAATTGGAAAAGGCCTGCCATTTCCAGCAGGGAGGACGCCAAACACACCTATTCTGGGAGCCTGCGATCTGCAACAACTAAACGAAAATACGCTTTATTTGCTAGCAGGAAAAAATATCCGGGGATCGGGGTTTCTGTGATGTTGACGACGCTGTAAACGATTGTCAAATCGAAACTAACGTGCGGCGCGCGTCAAAATGAGCGCGAAATCATGTGCAAAACTTTTCTGCGTCGGTCGATCATAAAAGGCCGCAATTATGTTCCCAACTTTTGCTCACTAAAAAATACAGCAAATAAAAACTTCAAAATTCTGCCACGCCTCAAGGTCCTAATTTTTATATGAGACCTCTTTTTGTCTCGTAATGTCGTTGAGACCAGTGGTTGAGACAGACGGCGCTAAAGCGCACGCGCGTGGGCGCGCTTTTGGTAGCAGACGATCACCCTTTCCAAAGTCCTCATATTCATTTTTTTTTAACGGTCTAATGAAAATAGATTGATAACAGTGATTGTGAGTTTTTGAGAGAAAATAATTCAGTAGGACATCACAATCAAATTTTTGCAGACATCTATGTTTGCAAAAAAAACGTTTGTTAGCAGACGGAACACAGCTTCTGTTCGTTGTTCGCCATCACGCACGCAGAGCCGTGCTCTCCGCTAGTATTATTTATCTAGGAAATCATACATTACCGTGTAACCATTCTGTCAGCTAACCTTTTTGTCGAAAGCAACTTCCTCGTTCCATTTAACAACGCTTCGATTGCGGTACGCCCGCAAGAAAACGACGGCGATCTCGAGATGGACGACGCTCCCGAAGAAAGGTACGAACTCGATTTAAGATATTTCCTGAAAAAGAAAAAAGAAGTTCTAATACTGGCGTGGGATCCCTGCTCAAACCTAGGACCATGCCTGAGATCATGGCAACCCCGGGGAGACAAGAGAGAAATCAAGTGCCTCCAGGGGCTCCAAGGAAAAGCAAACGTCCGAGAGAGCCACAGCGTAACCCGCGACCCAAAAAGCTAAGATACGACGCGGGTAAAAAGATTATTACGTATTTTTATAAATCGGTTATTGCATACTGCTTGCCACGCGGAAATACTTTTACGGCCCACTATACAGAAGGAAGAGTGTTTTTCGATATAATCATGTAATAATTATGGAACGCGAATTAATTAAATTGAGTTTCTGCCATATGTTAATTTTTTTCTTCAGACCTTTTTACTATTTGCTATCGAAAAAATAAAAGAACATATGCACGTTTTATTTCTAGTAATTATAAATTTTGAGTATTAATCAAGGGCTAATTACAAATACTTAAGAATATAAAAAACCCCTTCACAAAATGCTATGTTTGAAAAAGGCTTCTGACCACGCTTAATACAGCTACTTTTAAACTAAAAAAAAAAAAAGATTTGTAAGTCATTTAATATTTTATTTTATTTATTGAATCTTATATCAAGCTCGTCCCGCAAAGTCCTCAACCCTTCCACTTAGTAGAGCGAATGCTGGAGAGGAGGGACTCACCTCCCCTCGGGCATTTGCTCTGCTAAGTGGAAAGGGCAGAGGGCTTCGCGGTAGGAGCTTGTCCTCTCTTTCTTAAAATAGGATATAGTAATCTGAATTTCGCCGAGAGTTGTGCAGCTTCTTCAGGGCTGAAGAAGCTATTTCTCAACAAGACGTTGGCCAATTTCAGGCCCAGTAGTCCGAAACAGCTTCGTTTTATGTTTAGAATGACCTCTATAGTTACGTGCCCATCCTTTATATTTTCTCGAACTTGAATCCACCATTGCCAAAAAAAAACTGGCACCACCTGGCGGAAAACTAGCTGGGTTCAAGGATTTCCAGGATGAAGCACTAGTGTGCGCGTCAGGAAGGAATGGGAAGAAGTAGGAAGGAAGTGTCTTTAAACTAACTCGGGGTGAAAGATCAGGCACAGAAGGGGAGTTGGGGAAGCCCAGTCTAGGTCCTCGCAGCTCAATAGAGCCAGAAAAGCAGGGACCCACAAAGTCTTCCACCCTTTCCACTTTAGCAGAGCGAACAATGGAGGGGAGGCGAGTGGAGTCACGAATGGTGGAGCCCTCTATGTGGTAGAGGCAGTGGCGGATGCAGGAATTTCGTGAGGGGGGGTCAGGTGTTGGTCAGCGTACCATATGTCTAGGAACCCCTCCCCTCTCCCTCGTTTCACGCCCTAAATTTTACACACTCAGAAATCAAGAGCGGGGTCAGGACATCCGGACCCCCATCTCTATCCGCCCCTGGATAGAGGCTTGTTTCGCTTTTTTTAGCTGCAACAGGCTAAAGCTTCCTCGGTCGACGGAGTTTTTCCGCACTCACTCGAGCAGGTGCTCACGCACTCCGATAGCAAAGCCCCCAAACTGGCAACTTCCGAAAATGATGGATTCAGCAGCGTATCAAAAATATTCTCCTCACAGTGGAGAATATTTTCTTCGACTTCACAATTAAAGCCTTTTCCAGCAAATAAAAGGCCAGTTCGCATTTTCACGTTTAAGCGTGCTCGAGTGCATGGCATTCTTTCGTAACAGGTCATGGCGAGAGATCGCGCCGGCACGCTGTCGCCGTCCGTCGGGTAGCCAGAACATTTCCCGTCATGTAATTTTTTGCACGTCGCACTGAGGGCGTGAAATAACTTTGACGATGTTATAAAAGACCACTCTCGATAGGTATAGTGCATAGATTTAAGATCTTGCAAATGCTGCAAAACCTTTAGTTTAGTTATACGCAGATTGGAGTGTTCCAAGGCTACCCGACAGGTGGCGCCAGTGTCTTCTTTCGTCGTAAGCTATTACGAGGCAATGCAACGCACTCGAGCACAGTCAAATACAAATGTGCGAACTAGCCTTCAAAAGTTTAGGACTTCCCGACGTCTGTGCTCTAATGTCGCATGCCTCCGGAACCAAAGACGTCGACCAAGACAGCCCAGCCAGCACGTCGAAGGAAGAGCTGTACCGCCTGCTGGAAGCCCGCATTAACAACAGCGAGGGCACGTGGGTGCAGTGCTGCGAACCCAAGTGCAACAAATGGCGCTGCCTCCAGAACGTCGCCGACCCCAACGAAGTGCCTGACGAGTGGTACTGCTTCATGAACAAGGGTGAACAGCTTCCGTCCTAGCATAACCGCCGCCGCCGCTCTGCCGCCAAAAAGGATGAGCCCCCGAGCAAAGTATATTGTACGAGCGAAAGAGTGTTATTGAATTTTGGTTTGCACTTTTTGTTTTACCGTTACAATCAAAGATATTCGAAGAAAAAAACGGCAGCAAGCGTATTATAGGTCGGTGGCATTATCGTTCGATCCCACCGTGCTCAAAGTAAAAGTAGAATTCAAAGTTGAGGTCCCATACTTCAGAGTGTTTGCCAAATTGAGAGATAATGGAGCTCGTGAAGACATGCAGATGGAGACGAAGCCTGGATCAGGTGTTTCAGCTCGTGTTGTCCGTTGGGGTACATCACGGTGGTACCCCAGCTTATTTAGCAGACAAGTATTTTCAGCGAAATGAGGTCAAGAGAATCTGTAGAGCAAGCTTCTCCTTAGGTTTAAATCGACAGGCACCGATCTCGCAACATTCTTCAGACTCCAAACAAAGCAGTCTGTCGTATGCAGGCAATGCATCATACAACGGTCGTTCCCTTCTTTATTTAGACACCCAGTACAACAGCTGTGCGGCAGCAGAGCAGGACATGTCCCAAGAAGAGTTCGTAGATGTCAAGTTCTTTGTCGGCTCCATCGTCTGGGCCAAGCTGGGCTCATACCCCTGGTGAGGAGCGAGATCCACTCACTGCATGCTGCATGCTTCCTCGGTCCTCCTCTCCCGCCTGGCACGATTCTGAGGATGCCATTGGTCGCAACAGGTGGCCTGCCATGGTTGACGATGACCCCGACAGTTGCCTCTACTTCTGCAACGAAGATCCTTACGACGAGGATCGTGTGGTAGGGGTGTTAGTGTACTCAAGAGACTAGAGCTGGACAGAGCGAACCGTTAAAAGCAGTCCTAAATTGGATAGTCACTTGCTAATAGCCAGCGTCAACTTTCCTGGTTAACCTTCCCTTTCTGTTTCACAGCGACAGCTGGTAGTGGCCCGTTCCCGTTTTTTCGAAAGCGCGAGCGTAAACGCCGTCAGTTTCCCCACTAAATTTAGCAGAAAAATTGATGTCACATGACTTATGCGCCAATTCAGTTTCCTGCTAAATTTGGCGGGAAAATTGATGTAATGTGACCCGACGTCATGGGACCTACAGAAAAATTCAGGTTCCCTGCTAAACTAAGCGGAAAAATTGATGTCACGTGAGCTGTGCACCAATTCAGTTTCCCTGATAAATTTGGCAGGAAACACATCACGACCTTAAAGCTATTTATTCATCATCGACGTATTGACGCTAAATGAACACAACGTCATTTCAATATCGAATCACCGTACGACGCACGATCGGTACAATGTCAATTCATCATCATCATTGAATAAGCATCACAGCTGTCGCTGTCTGACGTGTGATCATCGTGCAATTTTTCCTCCTTCTCAGAAAGATGGAGGTTTCTGCATGGCCTTGCCTCCACTACAACCCAAATGCTTTTTGTAGTCTCTTGATTGGGAGAGCATGCTTGAAGCTAAAGTGGCACCAAATTAGTATGTAGGAGGCTAATGCTGGAGGCAGGCCAACATGCAGACTACATTTTTCTGGTTGTCCACAACTCTAGTGAATGCAACATTAAGTCACCTTTGCAACAAAGAAAAAAGAAAGAAAAGGCGTTGCTTTATACAAATATGGTCCCTTGAAAGAGTACTAAGTCCATTAACGATTATTGGGCTGGGAAATATTACTAGCAGCTTCCTCAGAATTGATTTTCCATGGGCTAGCAGCAACAAGGCATGATGACTTCCACGTCCTCGTTTTAAGTTTTCATTTGGATTACATCAGTGCACACAGCTACATTTTTAAGGATGGACCAGATTAATGATGCAACTGTTCTTAGCTTACCTGTAGGTGCAAAAGAAGTCGGAACAATGTACAATCACAATGGCTTACAAACTGACCTTCTTTACAAACGATTAAGATGCTTCTACAAACAAAATGAGTGCACCCTTGCACAACTGTCTGCTTTGTAGAAAGTTGCACGAGTACTACTCAACTTCTCCCACTATTCACAAAGATGTCAGATTAACAGGGTGATTTTGAAAAAAGAAAAAAACAATAAAAAAGTGATATGACTGGAATTCGAAAGTAAAACGAGAAGGTTGGTGACAAGGAAAAAGAATTGGCCCAAATCAACTTTCTTCAATCAACGAGCCAAAGCTTGCTGGATAGGGAAATGACCGTCTTTGCATGCACAGGCTCCTTTACGCTCCGGCGTTTTCCAACATAATGAAAACCATGCGCATAGTATTCATCTAGGCCCTAAATAAAATGACCGGCATAATTGTGCATATTTTGGCACCCTTAAACCAGAAAATAAACAAAAAAAAATGAAAGACGTTTACAATCCCCTGTAACGCCAAATTAGAGCGCAGCTCTTGAGGAGGAGGAGGGGAAGGTACGGAGAGAAGGGTATGCCCCTTCTCCTCATCCGTGCCCTCCCATCCTCCTCTCCTGCTCGCCTCCCATTTAGAGGTCAATTTCCCCGATAAATTTAGTGGAAAAATTTCCCGCTAAATTTAGCAAAAAATTCCCTGCTAAATTTAGAGAAAAAATTTCCCGCTAAAATTAGCGTGGAAAATTTTCCGCTAAATTTAGAGGGGAAATTTTTTCACTAAATTTATTGGGGAAATTTACTCATAATGCAACGCGCGGTGACGTCACGAGTGACGTTACTGGTGACCCTCGTGACGTCACGTGTGACGTCATCATGGGAAACATCCCATAATGCACCGCTGTTACGGCGACGGCGACGTCGCTCAAGCCGGAAGTCGGGCAGTTTTAGAGCTGCGCTCTAAAACTGCCCGACTTCTTTATTGGCCACCAGAAACTGTCACCAGGCTAGACTGCATCAACCTTTTTACCAACAAGAACAATAAGGCTATTGCATTCAATAGTGCGCACCTTGCACGCACATCCAAGCTCGCCGACATTTGTGACTAGGCAGTGTGGAGCACACCGAGTGTAGCACTGTGAGTCTTCCCGCTTGGCAGACGCACTACCACGTTACCTTCCTGGACAAGAATGTGACCCGTGCCTGGGTTCGAGAGGATCATTGCGTGCCATTTCGTCAGGAAGGCATGCCAGGGAACAAGGCAAGGAGCTCTGCTCTCCCAAAAGCATGCACTATAATCACCGACAGGAGAACGGCAGAACGTCTTTTTCCAATGCTCGGCCTCCGGCACGTGCTGGAGGCCCAGCATGGCTTGGCTGTGCGCACACACTCCAGGTGCACGTTGCTCACGCTGGAGGCGGAACCACTCAAGCGCCTCCCACCGTTCTAACATGGTCAGCGACTATGCGGGCAGAAACTAAGGGAGAGGAGGAGACGAGAGGGGACGTCAGAACACCGAGCTCTGGTTGGAATGATCAGCGAGTAGACGCAAAGCTAGCCGTCTTCATCTCCACTGCACTGTCCAAACATGTTCGATCAGAATTTCCGGACACTGGCATTCCATGTTCGACGAGTGCAGTGAAGACAAAGGCTTACGTCTACTCCTTAATCGTTCCAACCAGAGCTTGGTGTTTCAATGTCCCCTCTCGTCTTCTCCCTTCCTCACTTTCTGCTCGCATAGTTATACCAACAATGTAGTCTTAAAAAGATAAACCCAAAGAATTCGAAAAGACGGAATAGCAGAACATATATTTCAAATCAAGCTTGCATGCATCATGTTCATTCTTGGGCTTTGTTTTGCACGGTTCGAAGTAAACTCAAATTCCATTTTTAATAATAAAAAAATAAAAAAAAACTGGGTTCTGCTTTTTCTTTTTTTACCCCCCCCCCCCTCTTTATTTTAGCAACCTGAGGAGCATGTGGGTTGTATAATTTTTTTTAAGAAACAAAAGAATTTGTGCTTATATGTCATCAGAGATTTAGAAGAATTAAGGTGCAAATATATAAAACTGTTGATTAGAGACCTGGGAATATTTGACGATTCGACTTTTGAATCAAATTGTAGCCTTTAAGTAGAAAATTTCAGAGAATTTGTAGCGATTATTTTAGATCTATTCAGCGCGCTTCTCCCCACAGCACGGGTGTGCCATGGTAAAGTGACATTCATGATTGGGGGGGGAGCGTTGCAGGTGCCGCCTTCCCGCAGTGCGCAAAAGGAATTGGCAGCTCTTGCAAAACTGTCTGTCAGCATACATTAAAAAAGAAAAAAATCTCTTATTTTTGCTGCATTTTAATATTGATTGCTAAAGCAAAACTTCCACCACTACTATTATGAAATTGTTACCAAGATGCCATGCAGAGAATTTTTCTATTCTAACTCCAAAAGCATAATAAATTTGCAACTGTCTCTTGAAACGAGCATAAAGATTGCTGATTTTGTATTGCAGTAATGTTTCAATTAAAAAAGCAGCTAATGAGCCCCATTGTAAAAGAAAACATGCCTTTAAGGCATTAGGAGAGCCTTAGTTTTCTATACTGCTTTTACATTTCATGAAAATGATTTCATTCAATATTTGAAATTTGTCCAATTTAATTTGCAATTACTATTTATTGTCGTTTGGGCACATCAAGACCTTGCAGTCTGTTCTTTTCACTGCCATTATGTGGCTCCAATCAAGGTTACACATAATGAATACAATAAAATGTATAATTAATTGGATATAAACATCATCATCATTGCTCCAAGTAATTAAAAATAGGCTCTAGAAACAATCATTTCATTGTGGAAGAATCCGATTTAAGAACAAAGCACCCTAACCATAATCTGTGTCCTCGTCAGGTTCCCAAGAAATACGAGAGAGCTTTCAACAATGTCGTTGAGAGGGGAAAGCTCGCAGTCAAACTGCCCCTTCCGGTAAGGCTTCTTTTTTTTCTTAATAGACTGTGTTTTTGGCGAAAGTAACTCGCAGACAATGTAAGACACAAAAGCGTCATGACAGAGAGCAATATGTAGCGTCATCACTGCAGTGGGGCTATGCTACTTTACGGGTAGAGCCTCACTTGCATTGGCTGCATGGCGTAAGTGATCAATCGACCACAACCAATAAGGTTCTCGTCGAAAGCCCAAATATGAGTCGATCATGGTACATAAACAATTGAACTGAGGTGCGATGATTTCGTCAGTTATCTAATTTCGCTAAATCTCGAATTCTCAGCAAACCACCGAGAACAAAAAAGAAAAGTCTCGATTGTATGCAAAAATTGTGGAGATGCACGCAACGTGCTGGGCACGTAATGTGCGTGCTTGTGGCATCACGAGGTTGCGGGACTCTGTGACATCGCGTGAAGTCGCAGAGTCACATGCCGTCGGGGTCGCGTGATACCATGTCGCGCGACGCTGCATTATTGCGCGGCTTGACGGCAAGTATGGGTGTAGCGTGACACACACTGATGCCGGTCGTGTCCCGCTCGAGCGTAATGCTAGCACCTCTCATGAAACCCGGCCCCATAATGCACCTACATTTAAATGCTGCCTTGTTTCTTCCAAATCCAGGAACGGATAGTGGAGTACTGCTTCATCAACAACTACCCTCCCTTACGAAGTGCATCTCTGCGACGGACACAAACTAAATGTAAGCGGTCGATTTGCACCTGTGCGGTAGGATGGGAGGCAATGAGCTAAGAATACCATGTGTTAAGAGTCATAAAATGGTGCCAGTCCGCTTTGTGGCCGAGTGTGCCGAAGGTACCCCGTGGAGCATCTACGCATTTGGCCGGTGCTTGGTTCAACGAGCCAATAATGCCACCCAGTGTACACTGCGTGGCACTTCTAGCGTGGACGAGAAATTACCGTTTCATTTTTTTGTGCTTCTCTTAGAATCAAAGAGCTGTCGTCAAAACTATTATACTCCGTCTCACCCTACGGTGGACTGGGGTCCGAAGGCTGGCGGGCAGAGCACTGCATCAGAAGAGTTTGCATCTGCATTGTGAAAGAGTGCGTGAAAGAAATTCCAATACGCGGACTACAATGGGAAGGAGCTGAGCTAGTTGGTTGTACGTAATTGTGGAACCAGCTGAACTTACAGAAAAAAGTGTGACGAGAGAAAGGAGAAAAGATTTCCGATCGCTGGAACTACCAACTATTTATTGACCCTCGCTTCTTCTACACCAGTAGAAGAAGAAGCGGAGGGTCAATAAATACGTAGTTGATAGTCGAGCGATCGGACGTCTTTAAAAGAGGAAGCGAGGGTCAATAAGTAGTTGGTAGTCCAGCGATCGGACGGTCTCCTTTCTCTCGTCACACTTTTTTTCTGTAAGTTCAGGTGGTTCCACAATCTGAGCGGACTATTTCGGGGGGGGGGCCTTCCCCCTTTCCCCGAAATTTTTTATTTTGCTGGGTCCTCCCCTTTCCTCTCCCCCTCATCCAGCATTTTGTCATGGGCGGGCCCCGGGTGGAAAGCTGGTTAGCTATTAGTCAAGGAACACTGGCGCAGCACCCTTGAGACGTCATGTCGCAGGGAGTTGCGGTTGATTGGTTGTACTGCGTACCGCATCAGGAGTACTGCATACCGTTGCGGCCACTGATCTCATTGACAATTGCTGGATCGCGCTTCCCGCTTCCGCGAGTGAAGCCACCGGACGGCCACCTTGCTCGTAGAGGATTTGCGGTTTTGCTAGCATTACATAGGCTGGCGGCAGCATGCTGAAGACACGTTTTCTACTCGTTCGTCGTCATTCGTCGAAGAAGATTTTTAAGACCCTGGAAATTTCTACGAAAGCGCAGTGCAACACGAAAAAGTCACAAAAAATAAATAAAGATTTTGTAATACTGATTTGATTGCCATAAGCGTCTAGTAAACAAAACAAAAACGCGCCGCTGATGCCGCCCCCTTCCCCTCCTCTTCCGTCGCCACTGGACACTGGATGAAGCTCATTTGTGGACCACGAGTGCCGCAAGTTACAAATACAGTTCGAGTAAAAGTTCAACGCTGCCCAGAAGTACATAAGACTTCACGCACACCGCACTTGCAAAACACTTGCAACGGACAATTTCGTAATGCACCGTGTTGAATGTGTGTCCGATATGTTTCGTACGCCATGAGCAGCCGGAGACTGCGGATATGAGGGCTAAAAGCCCGGAATTATGAATGCGTCGAGGTCCTGCCATTACTGCGGGGAAAAAGATAAACAGCGATAGCAATAACAATGCCTTTTCTGAAGGAAGTACTGACCGTATATTAACCCGTAAACATTAAAACTTTTAACTCTGAAGGAAAAAACAGTAGTATTGGTTTATGACGTGGAGGGAGGGCAAAGAAGGAATCGCTGCATTTTTAGGCTAGGCGGCGCAAGCTGTCAGGCCTCGCACAGAAAATCCTTTCATTTGGTGGAAGGTTCGTGGAAAGCAGAGCCATATATGTAGAGAGTTTGGCCATTCGTTGGGAAGTATAGGAGACAAATGAGGAGGCGCCATTGGCCGAAAGCAGGCTGGGCGTGTTCCAGAGCGTCTTCAGAAATTTGAATGTGACAACCCACTGATCTCAATGACAATTGCTGGATCGCGCTTCCCGCTCCCGCAAGTGAACTCACCGGACGCAACCTCGCTGGGATACGATTTGCGGTTTTGCCAGCGTTTCGCTGCGGTTTTCCAGCGTGCTATAACATGTTTTCTACTTGTTCGTCGTCATTCGCCGAAGACGTTCTTTAAGATCCTGGGTGAGGCGTGATACTTGCCGTTGAGAACACGTGGAAATTTTTACCAAAGCGCAGTGCCGCAGGAAAAAGGCATAACTCGTCGAAAGCAAGTGTCGCCGGTCTGGCGGCGTGTTAAAGCTTCCTTGGCACGCCGAAGAGCCGTGTCTCTGTGCCTTCGCACGCTTGGATACCGACCAAGAATTGACGCCGTGTGGATGTGTTTTGCGAGTTCAATGTGCGTGAAGCCGTATCTAAAGGCACAACTTGTCGAAGGCAAGTGTCGCCGGTCTCGCGGCGTGATCAAAGGTTCCTTGGCACGCCGAGTGCTGCCTCTTTGTGCCTTCGCATGCTTGGATACCGATCAAGAATCGACGCCGCACCAAAGTTCTGAACGTGTGTCGCATAGATGCCTTTAGACCATTTATACATATATATCGGCCACGGAGTTCTGGATCGTCCAGCTGTTCCGGTGAGTTGCTATCAATAAAGGGGGGGGGGATCTGTACGTGTTCTTATGTACTATTAACCATGGCTATGTTCTAAATCTACCTAATGGATGACATGGGAGCACGAATGGAGCAGAGCTGTGGAGCAAGGAGGGTTTTCGAAAGCAAAAGTACAAGACGGCGAGAATGAAAATCTTTGAGGCACGGCCCATATGGTCGCGTGCAATCTGTTGACCAATCACAATTAGGCGAGTCGCACTCAAACGTCAAATGCAATTAAGTTGGTTGATAATGAGCCAGCACTGATCAGTGATGAGGAGCTGTTTTGCGCAGTATTCTGTAAATCGTCTAAGGACGAAAAAAGACGTACCTTCCCCCTCTTCCGTCGCTACTGGACGCTGCCGCAAGTAAGACGCTGATCCAGAGGCACATATGGCTTCACGCACATTGCATTCACAAATCACATTCACACAGCGTGGATTCTTGGTCGGTATCCAAGCGTGCGAAGGCACAGAGACACGGCACTTTGGCGTGCCAAGGAAGCTTTTAACACGCCGCCAGACCGGCGACACTTGCTTTCAACGAGTTATGCCTTTTTCCTGTGGCACTGCGCTTTGGTAAAAATTTCCACGTGTTCTCAACGGCAAGTATCACGCCTCACCCAGGATCTTAAAGAAAGTCTTTGGCGAATGACGACGAAAGAGTAGAAAACATGCCTATAGCACGCTGTAGAACCGCAGCAAAGGCTAGCAAAACCGCAAATCGTATCCCAGCGAGGTTGCGTCCGGTGGCTTCACTCGCGCTGCAGCGAACAAGCGGAGAAGCGCGATCCAGCAATTGTCATTGAGATCAGTGGACCAACCAGAAGCCGGAAATAATACCCTGGCGGTGGTCGCGAGAAACAAACCTGATAACTGCATTGGAGTAACTCTCGATGACTGAAAATAGGGTAGACGTGAGGTTTCAATCACGCTCATTCAAAATGATGATGGAAGAGTGCGCCTAGCGGAACGATCGACATAATCCGTGCGCCGAGGGCTGGGAATTTGCTGTCCGAGCGGTCACACTCTGTGTGAGCAAAACAGAGTTGAGCGGCGCATTCGTTTCTTACATCTTTCTGCGCATGATCATGATCAAAACAACACGTGCACCCTATTTTCATCCACGAAGAGTTACTACACTTCACTCTTACGCGCTTATTAAAACCATTTACGAACATAGACCTTTGATCAGAACTGTTTTTCGCTACCACCGCTAGGGGATTCTTTTCGGCTTCTGGTTGGTCAAGAGAGCATGCCAAGCCCTCTTTCCGAGTCTGGCGCACGCCCTGGCTCTGCCCGCGCCTCCCATTAACCAAACTCTCTACATATACGGCTCTGGCAGCAATGCAAGTCTCCAGTGAAAGGTTGTTTTCAGCACTGGGGAATGAATTGTCACTGCCAGAAGGAAACTCCTACCCCCAAAACATGTGGAACAGCTTGTGTTCATGCACAGTAACTTGAAATAAGTACACCAACCAAGGCCTACTTTCTTTAATCTATTGTGGATTGCATTTCTAATGGATGACCCCAAAGTGCAAACGAGTCAATCAGCACCATTATGGACGATTCACATTATGGGCGATTTTTCTGGGAAATGGAAGTGTCCATATTATTGAGACGTGACTGTATTAAAATAAGAGTAATTGCACAGGTGAGCTGGCCGACAATCATGGTACAGAACCCTCAAGCTTTAGCATCTTTGTCCTTTTCTTTTTTTTCTTTTTTCTAGACTCAAGGCTTTTTTCCTTTGACTGTATGGGATAACCGAAAAACTACTTGCTTCGCCTCGAAATTAATCTATTCGAATCAAAATTATTTGTTCAAAGTAACTAGTATTCGCTTCAAACTGAAAAATTACTATTTGCATGTCTCTACTGAATTGTGTTTTTCTTACTGCCCAAAAAGGAAAAAATAACAAAAAAATTATGAATTGCCAGATGTTCAGTCTGCTAGTGCTAGTGCTAGTGCTAGTGGTCGAGATCGGATGTCAAAATTTCAGAACTTGGTGTTATCGAACTTAAAAGTAAGAAGCGATTTTAAGCAATTTGTAATGAGAGAGTGGGGCTTGCTGTTGGTAGCAGACGCTAGTTATCTCCTCGTATTTGAGGGCTACATTGGCTGCCAAGTGTTCAGTGAAAACAATGCTGGGTTCTGACAATGATATCTGATCAGAACCAGTAGCCTATATACTATTGGCACAAAATGAAATGTGACCACTGGAATGCATGGCCTTTGCTACCTGGAGGCTGATAAAACTGAGGAGTGGAGAGGGGCTTCGAGAGTGTGCACTTTCTGCGATGTGCAGATAGCGCTGCATCTGTCAAAGGCCACGCATTCCAACGTTCACACTTCATTCCGATAATATATTCGGCAGAAACTGAGCATTTGACAATGCATATTTTATTTTTACCGCAATATTTCTCTCAAATTCGTTGAAGTTCCATGGTTTGGAACAAAATAGCTCCACCTGAGACTCACGAATTGAGAACACTCTTGATGTTGCAGCCAAGCAGCCCAGGAAGACGTCATCGAAATGCAAGACCACCACTCAGCCATTGACCAGCGACACGCAGCCAGGTATATTTTGGAAAAGAAAAAAAGAAGCTAAAAATCTGGGGCTGCTTGCTATGTCCAAAGCCCGTCTCCGAGACTGCATGGATAAAAATAAAGCACAGTTTTGCTGAACAAATTTATGCTCAAATTAATTTGCATTTGTTAAAAATATAAACAGATTTTGTTGTGTTACAATCTGCACTTTGTAACACCTGATATTGGCCTCGCAGCCAAGCGTCCCAGGGGCAGACCACCAAAGGTGCGGACCACTACTCCAGAGACGATGCAGCAAACGCAGTCAGGTAAGGGCTGCTAAATCGAAGTAAGCTAAAGGTTCATATTCAACATGTAAAAGCTGAACTCTCTACCTAGACACGCATAAAAGAATGCAACAGATCAAAATGACTAGGCAACTTTTTACCTTTAAAAAGAACGCACAATTTTGAGCGTCCTACTTCAATGTCTTTCACGTTGCTACCGACATCCCAGTGCATGTATGCCATAAAAACATGACAGAAAGTTCATAGGAGCTGCTACCAAAACTACAATGACAAAAACTTCTCTTTTTAATGCGAGAGTTCTGAAACCATAAACCCCGCACACACCGCTTTCTAGCAAGTGCAGCGACTACCAGCCATGGAAGAGCATCCAAGCCGGCATTTAAAGGAGCCAAAGGAAGGACAGCAGCTTCTAAAAGTGACCCAAGGCCAAAATACCAGTCAGCCACTGAAACCATAAAAAAAATGCAGAAGAGGAAAGACGTCGGGGCTCACCAGAAGACCGTGCAGTGCCAGGAGCAGACGAAGAGTGCAGCGGGTGCAACCATCTTCGTAACAGTGCTTCAAAGTTTGCCTTCAGCGCAACCTCAGATCCAAGAGGAGGCAGCCCTTTCTGTCCCCGTTCCAAACGAAGCTTTAAATCCGAATCTCGTCCAGTGTTTATCCGCGGTTCAAGCAAACCGTTCCTCAAACAAGGATCAGCAACCAAGGATGCATCTGGAAGCTGAAAAACAAGGACCAGCAAGCCCGATACAAGCCAGCCAGGTTAAAGTTCAAGTCGACACTTTGCCACTGTTTCAGAGGTTCGGTGCAGCAAGTGAGCAATCGCGTGTACTGGGACAACTGAAGCCGGCGAGCGGAGCTTCTGCCACAAAGTTACCGAATGGGACACCAGTCTTGTTCGAGACTCCGCTCTTCTTTACGGGAGGGAAGACCCAAGAGAGCTTGGAAGGCATCGAGGACATCAATCCCCTCATTCAGTTTCTAGATGACGACATTGGCAAGGCGACGGCATCAGTAAGACTAACTGTGACACCCGCGAGGGCACTTGACAAAGTGGCGGCCGAGGTGCCGGCAAAACCACCCACGACACCGGCGAGCGGCACTTTGAAAGCGACAATGGTTCTACCGCCAAAACCTGTTGCCATGACACCAGGAACGGCACTACCACTAAAGGATGCCGCGGCACTAGGAAAGCTGGCTGCCAAAACGGGAAACATGCAACAAACCGTCGCCGCCAAGCAGGCCACACATAAAGCGCCCCATCAAAAGAGACTGTTCAAGGTCCTGACAAAGGAATCAGTGACAACGCCGCCCGAAGGCTTCGCAGCGCCGAAAGAGATGCCAATCGCAAGGACAATCTCCAACAAAGATCAGCTGACCTCCAGCGGATCGTGGACGACACGTTCGGAAGACAGCGACTTTGAAGCCTTGGCTGACCTAAGCATAACGTCCCTGTCGAGTGCTAAGGGTCTGGCAGAGAGGGCTGGCAAGGCGACGGCCTCAGTAAGACCAACTGTGACACCCTCGAGGGCACTTAACAAAGTGGCGGCCGAGGTGCCGGCAAAACCAGCCACAACACCGGCGAGCGGCACTTTCAAAGCGACAATGGTTCTACCTCCGAAACCTGTTGCCATGACACCAGCGACGGCACTACCGCTAAAGGAAGCCGCGGCACTAGGAAAGCCGGCTGCCAAAACGGGAAACATGCAACAAACCGTCGCCGCCAAGCAGGCCACACATAAAGCGCCCCATCAAAAGAGACTGTTCAAGGTCCTGACAAAGGAATCGGTGACAACGCTGCCCGAAGGCTTCGCAGCGCCGAAAGAGATGCCAATCGCAAGGACAAACTCCAACAGAGATCAGCTGACCTCCAGCGGATCAAGGACGACACGTTCGGAAGACAGCGACTTTGAAGCCTTGGCCGACCTAAGCATAACGTTTGAAAGCCTGTCGAGTGCTAAGGGTCTGGCAGAGAGAGCTGGCAAGGCGACGGCATCAGTAAGACCAACTCTGACACCCGCAAGGGCACTAGACAAAGTGGCGGCCAAGGTGCCAGCAAAACCAGCCACGACACCGGCGAGTTGCACTTTCAAAGCGACAATGGTTCTACCTCCGAAACCTGTTGCCACGACACCAGCGACGGCACTACCGCTAAAGGAAGCCGCAGCACTAGGAAAGCCGGCTGCCAAAACGGGAAACATGCAAAAAACCGTCGCCTCCAAGCAGGCCACACATAAAGCGCCCCATCAAAAGAGACTGTTCAAGGTCCTGACAAAGGAATCGGTGACAACGCCGGCCGAAGGCTTCGCAGCGTTGAAAGAGATGCCAATCGCAAGGACAATCTCCAACAAAGATCAGCTGACCTCCAGCGGATCGTGGACGACACGTTCGGAAGACAGCGACTTTGAAGCCTTGGCCGACCTAAGCATAACATTTGAAAGCCTGTCGAGTGCTCTGGCAGAGAGAGCTGGCAAGGCGACGGCATCAGTAAGACCAACTGTGACACCCACGAGGCTACTTGACAAAGTTGCGGCCGAGGTGCCGGCAAAACCAGCCACGACACCGGCGAGCGGCACTTTTAAAGCGACAATGGTTCTACCTCCGAAACCTGTTGCCACGACACCAGCGACGGCACTATCGCTAAAGGAAGCCGCGGCACTAGGAAAGCCGGCTGCCAAAACGGGAGACATGCAAAAAACCGTCGCCGCCAAGCAGGCCACACATGAAGCGCCCCATCAAAAGAGACTGTTCAAGGTCCCGACAAAGGAATCGGTGACAACGCCGCCTGAAAGCTTCGCAGCGCCGAAAGAGATGCCAATCGCAAGGACAAACTCCAACAAGGATCAACTGACCTCCAGCGGATCGTGGACGACACGTTCAGAAGACAGCGACTTTGACGCCTTGGCCGACCTAAGCATAACGTTTGAAAGCCTGTCGAGTGCCTCCCAGAACATGGAAAAGGATATCGACAGCGATTTCAACTACCTCGCAACGGTGGACTGTTCGCAGTTCTTCGGCAAGGAAGAATAACTCGTTGAATCCCACGTCCGAGCTCTCGTTCCGAGCATCTGGTGCTGGGAAGGCCTCCCAAACACATGGTTGCAGTGGCACCGTCGGTGTGCCTTCACTTTTAATATGTAAAAGCTCCAGAACTGTTGTGACGCGGATCTGTTGAACCAAGAACGTTCGTTTGACGCTTGCACTTCCAGCAGCAACTTTTATTGCAAAACTCACCCAACCAAAAAGGAAAAAAAAAAAAAATCTTGCCTTAATAAAAAAAAAAAAGCTCAAAATCTTGGTTTTCATTTTACATGCTCACAAAAACAAACAAACAATCACTCTCTCTGCTCGAAGCACAAAAAAATAAAAACAGCCTTGCCCGCGCAAGATGGTGGTGACGTCGGAGGCAGCTCTGAATGGGAATGAACGATGGTGAACCTGAGTGCGACTCGGTTGCTCAGTCCGACTCGGTCTTGGGGGCGTCCTTATGGTGGAGGAAAATGCAGCTGAGTAGGAACACGCCGAACGTCATGGAGAAGGCGCTCAGGCCGTAAGGGTATGCCGACGGGATGAAGCACTCGTACTGCGTGTGCTGCAGCGGCTGCACGGACACCTGCAGAAACACCGGCCAGATTGAAGGACGATACTACCACGCTTGTATGTAGTCATACGTTTGGGTGAAAAGCAAAAACCTGCACGAGTGGTAGTGGAGAGATGCGTGTAGCCGACACGGTTGTAGTCCACTTTGAACTGGTACACTCCGTAAACATCCAAAACCTTGAATTGGGACTCGCACTTCTGACCTGCATTGGTTGACGCCGCGCATTCATTTGTATAGTTTAAAAAGACAGCCAACTTCGAAGAATAAATAAAAAGCTAAGGAAGACCTCGGTTAATAAAATTTTTGAGTAATCCCTGTAGACCTAAATTTCGATAACCAGAACAAAAAAAAAAGCTTTCTCAAGCTATATTTAAATTTATTAAAACAAACTAAAGAAAACCTTTTTGCAGCCGATCTCGACTTGTAACGATGGAACAAAAACGTTCCAGAGCATCTTTTAATGTTCTTAACAGCTTCGCAGCCGCAATGCGACGTAAGCTAGCCCGAAGAAACGCATACAAACGAAGCCTCAACGAGGAGCTTTTTCTCTCGTGGTCGGCTTCGACAAGACAGGGTACACTCGCCTTTCTTGACCATCTTGGTGCGTACAAGCGGGTCGATGAGAACAAACTCCAGCTGCAAGCCGCCGGCGTCAAAGGGCGCCCATTGGCCGTCCTTCAGAATCTCCACCTCGATGCTGTACACCTGGAAGTGTAACTCTGCAAGTTGGTAAATCCGCACCAGACTGAAATGCCAGCAAAAACAAACTCGTTTCACGCGACGTATGACGTCGTCCATGACGGTGTAAGCTTCCGGAGGCGTCTTCTGGCCCTTGGGGCGGTGGCCAACGTTCTGTGCCCTCAGCAGCCCCTTCTCCTTGAACACCCATTGAGAGAGGGCCGAGGCAAGTGCCTGGTTGCTGGCGCTCTTGTACCTGTTTCAGGAAGGCAAATCCTTGCCAGGAACGTACATTACGGGGTTTCACGCTACTTTTAGTCCGCGGGATCCTAAAAAAAAATGAATCCCGTAACTATGCGTCGCAGAAAGCTGACAAACCGTGCGAACGGGATGCTAGCGGCGGTCACAGAATGGAAAAGTCTGAGAACGTGACGTTGCCTCGATCAATGGATGAAGACAAATTTCTCTATGATTCGACGTCTACCCAGACATAATATTTGTCAAACCGAGAAATGGCACTGTGGGTGCCTGCGGCATTTAGTTCGGTAAAATATATGTGTCAACGAGAAAGAAAATAGGATCGTCTTTCTTGCCGACGGGTTTGTTTCGCTGAAATAATTGCCACGGACGCCCATGACATTTCTCGACTCGAGAAACGTTAGGCTTAGGTGGACGTCGTGTTCTTTGACTTTTGCTTTCAATCACCACCACTAGCGTCCCATCCACGCAAAGTTAAAGCTTCCCGCGACGTGTGCTTTATTTATTCTGGTTAAATAGCAGAGTTTCATTGTCTGGATCGGACCCTCTAATGTCGCCAAAGGTTTTCCACCGAAATTTTATTCGCAGGTCCTACAACTGCTGTCCTGCGAGCTCGTAACAAAATTTTTTTTCAAAAACACAAGCAAATATTTTTTTGTTTTTGCGACGAAATTTGAAAATACAACGGCCCAATTTAAATTGGAGCAACAGAATGCACCACTTTCCACCGTGCGCATTTTGGACAGGAGAGGTGAAGAACTTGTCGCTGAAGAAGTCCAGAAAGCCACAGAACACGACGCGCACGTTGTTCCTCACTAGCAGAGCCAACACGAGCAGAGTGTTCTTGCCCACTGCGTGCGGGTACTGTCGAACGAAATGCCACCACCGTCAGTTCACAAAGTGCCCCGAGGAGCGAACGGACTTAATGCGTGATGCAAAATCTTACTTCAGTCATCTTGTTGTCCGGATTGTAACTGTAAGCTATCGAAGGGGCAGTTAGAGCTTCATAGCACAAGGGGTTGTCCTAATCAGAGATAATGCTTCAAAACAAAAAAAGAAAGTGAATATTTTGCAAAATTTGAGGAACACGTCTAAGTTTTGTGCCTACAAAGACATACCCTACACCCCTGAACAGAACGGGAGGAATGTTCTTGCTGCCGACCATCGTGGGGGCGTTGATAACGTCCTCGCTCTCGGCAGCTATGGTTGTGTACGTGCTGCAAGAACGCAATGATATGCTCTCGGACTTATGCAATGTGAAACATTAGGTATACATAGCTTGCACCAACGTCACTTGGTCAGACATGGGGGAAAGGGCGTGGGACAATGTATCTTCCACTGCATTAACGAAACACTTCTGGCCACCAGAAAGAGGGGCGGACTGACGTCCTCTGCTCATCGGTGTATGCATACTCCCACCTTATACGGTAAATACATACAGTGCTCTAGCAAACCATACGAGTCGACTTCATTTTTAAAAGTTGAAAAGCTGGAAACAACTAATTTTTGTAGGTTGTGGGGATTTGCTAGCTACCAACAGAGGTACCAATAGAGGAACCAAAGGGTCAACAGCGGCGGCAATCTCAAAGGAGACGTCAAACGTAGAAGCGCGATCCCACATCTCCGCGACAATATAGATGACGTTTAGGGCTACACTACCGTGGGTCGTTTCGATAGATACCTCTGTCGGTGCCAATGATCCTCTACCTTGTCTCACTCTCTCGAACATAGCTGAAGAGAAGACACACATACCAGAGTAATAAAATAGTCCAACAGTATCTATTAAAACACTCTCCTATACAAACTACTATGTCCCTATCCCTAATGCCACCCGTGCCGGCAAGGTAAGAAAAGGTCCTTACCTGCCAGATGCGGGGTTCCAGAGAGCCAAGATCGGGGAAGCATCAGAGAAGTCGCTGATACACGTCCTATCTCTTTCGCGGTCACCGGACGAGTCCTCTTCCCGAAAGAGGGAAAAGATGAGGCGAAACCTCCTCACCTGTCGGTAGTGATCCGCATCCGAGCGGGGGAACGGAAGAAGGTCCCCCGGGAGAGAGTGAAGGGAGGGCCCTCCAAGACGGGGGACCCTCCGCTTCACGAACAGGTCAGAGCTCATGGCGAAGGAGACCGAGCGTTCCGACCTGCGGGCGTTATCTCGGCCATCGGGGAAGGGAGATCACAGGAATCCCCACAACCCCCTCCTTAAAACGGTAGGTGGGTCTGAAAAAACAATAAAGGAGGCCCACCTCCTCTCATAAAATAAAATATAACTATGGTATCTACCCTCTAACATGCGACACCCAGCACACGTCTTCATTGTGTCCGCCGGCAACAGCTCGCACACAGGGCAAAAGAACAGGAATGGTCAAGTCCAAGTGCTCGAATGCTGTCATCACAGCACCGCACAGCATCACAGGCACCGTGCTGATGCAGATCCCAACAAAAAACTGGATGTCCATTGGACATCCGATAGATATCCGCTCAAGATATTCAAACGTCCCCGGGAGATCCGTAGCCAACCGACGGATGTCCCCAGGACGTCCGTCAGAGTGCCAAAGGTAACAAATTTGCATGTCCGTCGGACATCCGAAATCGGATCCTTCTACAGGCCAATTTCGGATATTCGGATGGCATGCCTGAATTCATTCTACTTTAGCCCAGATATGTTGTAAACCAGTCGAAGCACTAACCTGAGCCAATTTCTACTGGGCAGAATTTCTTCGGATATCCCGTGAACATCCGATAGAGATCCGATTCAGATATATCAAACATCCATGGGACATCCGTATACGTCCGACGAACATCCCCAGGACATCCGACAGAGCGCCAAAGCGAACAAAATTGCACATCCGTTGGACATCCGAAATGGGATCCCTCTGCAGGCCAATTTCGGATATCCCGGGAACATCCGATAGAGATCCAATTCAAATCCACCGAACATCCGCGGGACATCCGTATATATCCGACGAACGTCCCCAGGACATCCGAAAGAGCGCCAAAGCGAACAAAATTGCACGTCCGTCAGACATCCGCAATAGGGATCCCATTGCGGATGTCCGACGGACGTGCGATTTTGTTCTGCAAACCAGTTTTGGATATTCAGATGGCATGACTAAATCCGTTTGACTTTTGCCTATAGTCGGTGACAGGTCAAGAACGAAGTGGAAGCTCCTCCCAGCCCTCTCCACTTCAGCGGAGCGAACGGTGGAGGGGAGGTCGCCTCCTCTCCATCGTTCGCATTGCTAAAGTAGAAAGAGGTGGGAGGAGCTTCCACTTCCTTCTTGACCTGTCACCGACTATAGATATGTTGTAACCAGTCACAGGACGACCCTGAACCAATTTATATTGGTAATATAGTTTTATATATCGTGTCCTATCCATACAGGTGCTTCTAGTGGCCATACTCTTCCGATTCATCTCGGAGGTTGGTGTTCAATCTTTACGCATTGGGAAACCATCTTGCCCTGTGTCATCTTGCAGCTGCCTTTTCATGGCTCTAACAAAGAGCCAAAGAACGTATCAGTGCGGGAAATTTCATAGTACACCCGGAAAGTACCTGTAATTGTGTGGCATACTGTAAGGTGACAATCCCCGGCGTGGGCAGGTCCTCTCTGCACCGTATGGCCTTAAGGAAAAAAGTTGGAGACGGTATCGGTATGAGTGAAGGTAAATTTTGCAACACTTGGAAGTTACCTGTTGCTGAGTAGTGTAGTGTAAGGTGTTCGTCCCTGGCATGGCAAGGTCATTTCTGCACCAAGGTGAAGAAGTGATGAGTCCACGCAACTTTCACACCAGAATTGGCGAATCTTGTGTCGCGAAACTAGGTTTCGGGAAACAGATTCCCCGTCTGAACGCAACCGAAAAAGTGGCGCGCCTCCGAAAAAAGTGGCGCGTGTTCCTCGCTTTTGGAGCAATTTTTCGCTGAAACCTCACCGAGGCCTGTCAATCACCCGAAGGAGAAACGCGGACGCTGCCAATGGCCGCTCGACTTCGCTATGACGTCTGACCTTCGAGGAGGAGCGAGCTTTTGGAGGAGTCTGATTCTCGGCCGATTCTGTATCCGAGCCAAAGCCGGAAGAGAACAAACAAACATGGCTAGGGGTGTCGCGAACTTTTGTCGAACCGGATTTTTAAGTCGAACTTTCGAGGTTCGACTTAGTCGACTCGGTTCGACGAACCTTCGAAACTTTCACCAGATTCGACCGGTTCGACTTTGTGGACAGTGTGGCCAGACCTTCATACAAGCATGTCTAGGTTTGAAGAATTTTTTTTATACAAAGGGTTATTTTATCTTATGAACAGTTGCAATTAAAAGAAACCAATTCTAATCACTGAAGAAGTTAATAACTTATTTTTGTTTGTACTGTATTAACTGAAACAACCAGTCAGCAGTGCCCTTAATTTATCCCGTAGCCATCACCATCCAATCCGAAGCCAACTGGCCAGCTTGTCGCGCATGCGCACACGAGTCGAACCGCAATACAAGGTTCGTCGAAATTTCCACTCAAAGTTCGAAAAGTCGAACCTGGTCGAACTTCGAACCTCGGCCGGTTCGCGACACCCCTAAACATGGCGAGCGACCAGCGGAGAAGCGGTGCGTACGGGCGACGAGTCTTGGTCCTACTCGGTTGCAGGTGTGTGAACGGCGCGTACAGTACGGGTTGGTGGCACAGCGCAGATTCATCAACAGTCGCGACGAGTGCAAGCACCGCATGTAAACATGATGACTGGGGATAACTTTCTTTATTAGCGGTGCAAAAATGTCCGACGTGCTTCGAGATCACCTGCCGCTCGCGGTCTTCCCGGGTTTGGCAGGACCACTAAACCCTAAGCCGAATCTGACGAAGTTCATTGAGTGGTATTAATAAAACAGACTGTCTCTTCACAGTGTGCGTACTTCATATCATTTTGATGCTAAACGCTTGGTATTCTCGGTGCAGATGACAAGGTTTGGCGAAATTCTCGCGAGTCAATACGTCGCAGGTTTCACGCGTCGCTACACGTGTGAACAGGCCGATTTCGCGAAATCTTGGTTTCGCTAAACTGTGGCGCGTTGAAAAGACGCATCGTGTGAATAAGCCTTGAGGTGCTACTCCCTGATGTGGTGGGCAGCCCTTGCTACTCCGCATGGACCTAACAAATCAAGTTGAAGAAAGTATGAGTGCGGACAAATTTCACGACACTTTTAGAACCTTTTAGTAGCCGAATAGCATAATGCAAGGTGCCACTACTAACTGTTTTGCCATAACATATGGCAAAGAGCGAACGCTGCAGCCCTGCAAGACAGTCAGAGCGAGTTGCATGACAACTCAATGTAGCCGTCGTGCATTCCTCCCGTGGAGTGCTGTCATGTACTCTGTCATGTCATGTACTCTGCCACTTTAATTGGCTCACGGGGGGCATAGCTTTCACCCTTAGCGAAGTTATGGTGAAGCAGAGTGTACTATAAGAGTGGTAACTTGGGCGAGTTGGTAATGCATTACAACCAAAAAAAGTGAAAAAATCGGACGAAGGACGAGTGAGAGGAATGTAAGCGGCAAGCGCTGACTTACAACTGAGTTTTTATTAGGAAGAAACATGAAACCCTCGAACCACCAAAACATGAAACACCGCCAATCTTATCAATGTGATTACAATAGTGCTTCGTAACGGTGTCCTTACGAAGCAATATTGTAATCAGATTGATAAGATTGGCAGTGTTTCGTGTTTTGGTGGTTCGAGGGTTTCATGTTTCTTCCCAATAAATATTCAGTTGTAAACTAGTCAACACTTGTCGTGTACATTCCTCTCACTCGTCCTTCGTCTAATTTTTGCGCTTTTGCGCGGAAAGCGCGTGTACGGCGGTCGGTGCACCCTCTCCTCTAGCATCGACCGCATTGCCACAAAAAGCTGACCGCGACTATAGACCATTCCATTTAGCGCTCTCTGGGCGGCACCATTTTGTTCGACAGCAGCGCCCTCTCCATACATCCGGGAAATTCAGCGGGTTCGGCGGGGTAAAACTAGAGAGAGGGCACGCGCCCGACTCCGTTAGCAGATGACGAACCGGGAGGTTGCCATTCTCCATCTTTGGGCTGTAGCGGCGGGCTGTACGGAACATTGAACTCTCGCTCGTGGCTGCCGTTGTGAAGTGGTTCGCGTTATTAGAATAGTTGTGGCTACTCCAAAATCAGCCTATAGCTCTCTTGTTCTATTTCGGTAAATGATCAACTAGCATATCTTTTTCCCGTTACTTAAATAGCAGTTGAGTCAGTCGGCAGTACTACCCTCAACTACTGCGTGTATTGCGGCACGAGAGCACGTTTTTATTTATTATTTCAGACTTCCACTCATGGTCGCTAAAGGCCTACGCCAGTACAAACTTTGTATAGTAAAAAAGGTACAGCAACCGGATTTACTTTTCGCCAGAGAGACCAACCAATCTGAAACAGTTTTCCATTTTTTTTTATTTGCACGCAGGTAACAGCGCATTTGGACCCTGAGTCTTTTTATCTAGCAGTATTACACGACAACTGGCATACCAAAATCTGCGCATCTGCGCTTAAAAGTTCCAAGATGACGCGATTTTAAAGAGAGTTGCACGCCAGCCGGACGCTACCTACAGCCCACTCGGCGGAGCGGATGACATGCGGGGTGAGAGGGGAGTGCATTTTTTTCTCTTTACCCTCTCTGCTATGACCTACTTCTAACCTCCTTGGTGAAGGGTGTGAAGGACGAACGCGGACAAACAAGTCACTTAGGAGCCAAGCCAGGTCAAACTGTCTGGAACTACGGATCAAGTGGTGGACACCCATTTTAGTGGGTTTTTCTAGTTTGCTTTTGTTTGTATTTTTTCTTTATCCACGTCATATTTAGAACGATTTTTTTATTATTTTAAAACGCGCCTGCGACGTTCTTTTGGGAGCGACCGCCGTAATGCAAAAGGGTTTTGGTGCTACTGACTATTGAATATATCCTCTCCCCCGCCTTCTCTCCCTGGTCGGAGTGAGAAGGCGCGGGGTGATGTTTTTAGTCTTTTCTGTCCGATTCCCCAAAGTAAGACTCAAAGGTCATCCTCCTGCGGTGCATCCCTCACTGGTGATAGTTACAAAACAAAATACTTTTGCTTTCTAGGCAAGATGGCGCAAGCTACCCGCCATTAAAAGGGCATAGCCATTAGCATCTATCCATCCGTCCAGCTTCCCGCTTCCCCATAACTTTGCTCAAAATATTTCAATAACTAGGCTTGAAAATATTACACGTGACTGACGCTCTTGCAAGCATATGCACTCGTGAAAATTCACTTGATGGATTCTGTCGTTCGTCTCTCTGTACATCACTGACGAAAATCCTCGCCTGCTTCAAGACAAACCAGGTAAAGACGTCTTTGGAATCCGCGTTCTCTTGGTCGTCCAGGCTGTCGTAGTCTGTCCTTGAACAAGTAAACTGACACATTTTTGTTCTCTTATCAAGCATGCAGGTTCAGATGAGGTTCAGAGATTCAGACTCTTATCAGTTATGTCCTCCGTGTCCATATCTGATGACGCTGTAGAGATAAATTGCCTCAATGTTCGGTTTCACACCATGCGTTCATTCTACGCAGCTCGAAACTGCGTCTACGTTTATGGCGGGTACAATGGATGCATAATAGTATAGAATGTTTGTGAGAAATCCGAACTCGGCTTTTCGCACCGCAAAAATAAACTAGACATTGCGGAGAGCTCAAACTCCATCAGAAGTTTCAGCACCGACAAAGCTTCAGCACCAACCGTTATCTTATTCAAAAGTGATATTTTGAAATTTTCAATGGGAAAATGGGGCCCATTTTCGCCCGTTTTCGGTTTCTGGCACTGATCTCTATGTCTATTTGCTGGATCGCTTTTGCACGCTCCGCGAATTCGGCCACTGGTGGCCATCTTTTTGGTAGAGGTATATTACCTCTAGCCAATGTACAGCTGGTGCAGCCACTATCATCCATCCATGGCAGACAACGTTGTAGCAGTTGTGGTGGCAGGCTGCCATAAAAATAGCCATGGGCGATATTTTGCTCTTGATTGAAATTGTTCGATGAAACATATTGTTGAAACCTGCGCTGAACCGTAGCCTGATCTTTGAGAACCCGGTGAAAGTTTCACGAAATCGCAGCACCGGGGAAAAGCAGAACAGCATGCATCGAAAGTCACATCAAAAGAAGCATAGAAAGCAGACGCCGGTACGGCGTCTGCTTTCAATGCGAGCTGCGCTGCTTTCCCGGGTGCTGTGCTTTCGTAGAACTTTCGCCGGGTCCTCAGGGGCTACCGTTCACGCTGGGTTTCAAGAATCTGCTTCGTCAAACAACTTCAATCAAGCACGAAATATCACCCACGTTAGAGTGTACTAGACCCATGGCTATTTTTATGGCAGCCTGCCGCCATAGCGTTGTCCGCCATATTACTATGATGGCTAGAGATAATATAACTCTACCAAAAAGATGGCCGACCGTGGCTGCATTCCCGTCCATAGGCGGAGCTGGTCAAATGCAATCTAGCAAATAGACATAGAGAACAGTGGTTTCTGACGCCATACAGCTCCATGCAGCGGCGTAGGCTTTCCATTTTCCCAAGGTGGGGGGGGGGGCAGGGCAGGGCAGGGCAGGGCAGGGCAGGGCAGGGCAGGGCAGGGGCAAGCGCAGGCTGAGAAATTCTCCGGGGGGTGCTTTTTTGCACAATTTTTTTTACTGGCAATTATCAGTAGTTTATTTTAGGGGGTACATTTTGCAGCGCATGTATATCTTCTTCAGCTATCATTGTAACAGCAGTGCTCTTGGTCCACTACGTTTTCTAATTTTTATTAACGACTTGCCAACTAATATTTTCTCACGCATGCGGCTCTTCGCGGACGACTGAATCATCTATCACTTCATTGGGCGCGTTAAGTTGTGACGCCACGACTCTGGTTCGGGTAACTCTGTCGGAGTTGCTACTAAACGCAGCTCCGGATGGAGTAGGCGCCTTCTATAGAAACTTCCGGTTGTTTTATTTATCTTTTTTTTTCTGGTGGGACATCGCAATATGGCAGGCTGCTGTGGAAGCAGACCAAGCCGACATAAAAGTGATTGATGCCGCGTTACCTTCTCGCCAGAACTGGAGATTGAAGCTAACGAAAGCACGCTGGGATTCAATTTCCCATGTATTTTGTCAATAAAGGCAACGTGGGCATTATTTTGTCTACATGCTACTACTAGAAGCTCGTTACATGGTACGTAAACAGTGTCTCGGTAAGAATCATGGCCCAAGGGGAAGGGGGGGCTCTGCCCCCCCCCCCCCCCCCTTTCTTTCAGATCTCACCAGGGGTGCACGAGTTCCGATGCCCCCCCCCCCCCCGCAGTCTACGCCTATGGCTCCATGTATTCAGGAGCCCCGTCCGCCGCCATTTTTTCATTGAAATTTTCAGAAAATCGCTTATAACTTTTGAATAAGACAATGGTTGGTGCTGAAACTTTGGCATCTTGCTCGAACGGCTGGGGCTGCGTTTTGACGGAGTTGGAGCTCCCCGCAATGTCTAGTTCAATTTCGCGGTGCTAAAAGCCGGGTTTGGATTTCTCTCATACACCCGGTATATTTTATTTTATTGCTCTAGTACCTCGAGCACTCGTTTTCCTTCAAAAGTGTGCAGTGTTTAGAGATGCTAGTGGTCTTACGGCGTCCCATTTGAACGATGAAACTTGACTATTCACAACGCCTGCTATGTGCCTTTATACTTTTTTTCGAAATCGTGGTTCCAGATAATGCCGTGAACCTCCCGAGGTTCGTGTTTGAAAGGTTTAGAACGTTGCATATTCTTTTTTTTATTGATCTTTATTTTATTTTGATATTGATAATTATTTTTAACTGAAGAGAGCCTTGGCGCCACAAAAGGCAATTCGCCCTAAGAGAGTACAGCATGTTGATATCTGACCCGTCCTACCTGTTTGGGCTTGCTATGTTATTACATTAATGTTCTACCCAGTACTGTGTCAAAAAATTATATTTTATCAATTCACCTTATTTAATTTAGGCTCAGTGACATAGATTTGGGATTGTCACCCTTTCATATATGGCAGTTGTAAACTTTCTATGGCAGCACTTTACACCAACTTGTGTTTACAAACAAACCATGCGCCCCCAGCGGCATGCCACCGGTGCCACGCATGCGCAATGGGGTGTGGGCAAGAAGTGTGCCGTCTTGCATCAGCAAGCCATTTGAAATGTGATGCTGTTGCCGTCGGTCTGATTCCTTCTTCACTTTTTTGCGTTGAATTGTTGAGTCTAGGTCTTCCTAGCGTTGCTTTACTAGTTTAGTGGTTTGAGCGAAACCAACAAGGCTCGTTACACCACAAAACTTCACGTAAATAGTGTGATGTGCGACGATTTGTTCGTGTGAATGGTGCAGAATGGACGCGAAAGCCTGATTCACATGATGAGATTCTGCTTGCTACTTTCAGTTGCGAAGTCACTCAGGCTGCACAAGTGTAGACAGTATTGCAGCGATGCTGAGCTTCGATACTGAAAATCACAAGCAGAATCGAACCAAGTGAATCGGGCATAACGATTTGGTGATGGCGACTGGTAACAATGATCCACATCTCCTTGTACGTCCTGCTTACAACGATCCTACTTACCCCAAACAACCTTTAAACTTAAGTCTTTTGAGGCCTGCACTTCTTATCCCAATTACCTGGCCAACAATTGGTGTACAGGCCGCTGTCGTTTGAATGAGCCGACGTCAGTTTGAACAAGCAGACGAATTTCAAAAAGCAGACGACAGTTCGAATGTTCAGACGGTCGTTTGAATGAGATGTACATAACGTGGTCCGTGGGTGGTCTGGACAACTTGGTGGTTTTTCCGTGTTCATGTTGGGAGAAAACACATACATCTGATGGCCACAAGTATCCGTGAATTCATCCCAAGGTGCTTCTCGCACAAGCAATCGTGGTCCGACAGTGACTTTTCTTCCCTTTTCATGGCGCCAATCACATTCTTGGACGAACCGAGCAGCAGAAAACACAAGAATACTGATCATCATTCCTTTCCCGGCTCATTCTGTACAGCCCCAGTCGCGGTGTTTTGACCAGAAAGTAGGTTTTAGTCTGGTTTCTTCAAAACAACACAGGAATGCCCCTCCCGTGGTGCGACTCCCGCCCATACCTTGAGACCAGGAGTGTGCCCGAAGTGCCACCAGTGCGGCGTGACGCAACAGAGTTAAGTTGGTTTATACGTAAACAACCATTTGTGAATATTTGCAAGCTGCGTACGGACGGGCAGAAGAATGACCATAAATGGTTTTTGGTTGACTAAAAATTCCGTGCACTTATCACCGAAAAAAAAAAAAAATGGTAAACTTTATTATGCATAAATATTAACCAAAACAAACCAAAAATTTCCTTTCTAAAAAAAAAAAAGTATGCCAATTAGGAAAAAAAAATAAAAACCAAAAATGCCAAACCTTAGTTATAAGCTTGAAAGTTTGAAATATGTTGACGTTTTCAAACGCCGTTGTTCTATTTTAGAACCTCCATTGCTAAAAAAAAAGTTAGCATCATCTCTAGTTCCAGAGGAAAACGCGCTCGCGTTTGAAGAACTGAAAGCCGACGATGTGCAGGCTTTCCAGCTAGAGGGTAATGCCAGTGTTTGTGGTGTGCACTCGCATTGTCTGCCCATACTTCTTGAACTGGCGATTTCTGAAAAAGGCGTGCCATCACCAAATTACAGAACGTCGCAATCGAAAAGTTAGTAAAATTTGCATGGAGGTTCAGTACATGTTTTTGGGTTTTCGCTGCTTCTCTACTTTTGCGTTTGACAGATGCAGAGTGCAACGCCAGGCAGTGAGCGTGTTTTGATTGAATACAGATATTCATTTGGGGCAGCAGTGAATGCAGTTTGTTGTCATTTCTAACAAGAATTACCCTGTTTAAGAAACCAGCACGCTCTTTTGAGCCTTTTCCCTTGGATCATTCTCGGCCGTCAATGTACTTGCTATTGCGAACTGCGAGTTCGTCGCTACCAGACTGGTTTTTGCATCCTGAGCTGCAGCTTTTGTGGACACTTCAATCGTGTTACGTATTATGTAAGCATACGATTTTGAGCTTTGTTACAGTTTCAGACTGCTTCAATCCTGCGGGGCTTTTCATTCGCTTGTCACAGGTTTTTGAGAAGTCACTTGGGCCTACTCTCCAGGGTTTGGTATTCTTTTTAGACTTGTACCATGGAAGCCTATAGTGCTCTGCCTGTGTGATCTCGTTCTAGCCCTACTGTGCAGCTACGAGGCTACTAGTATGGGCGGGTAGCTTTGACTGGGGCTTCCGTTGCACAAGCGCTCTTGCATTCAAGGTGCAACCCAACCCAAGGAGTGTGTGTTTGTAGCCTTTTGCAGTTGAGAAAGTATGTTGTAACAGACCCCAACGTTTGAGTTTCAGCAAACAAAAAGCTTAGTACTTGCAGAACAAACAAATTTTCACATGCTCTTCGAAGTTTTATAATTTTGCCACTAGGCCGAAATGGAGCCTCAATGCCAGAGGCCCTCTGGATAAAAGCTACACAATTTTATTCCATATTATAAAATGTTACCACTGCCATCTTAAGATTTCCAAATGCGAATGACTTCGCGGTGCGAGTTAACCAGGCTTTGAAGGAGGAGGAGTATTAGACTTCATAGCAGGCAATTCTGAGAAATTTAAACCAAACTTTTTTTATCCTAATTCTTGAATATTTCATTCTTTTTTTTTTATCTCAGGTGCTTTATTGGCCGGCTTAGATGTTTAGAGCACCTGGAGTTTGGTCAATTGACTCTGCATGTGTATAGGTCCATTTTTTATTCGGTGTGGTCTACCTACTGGTATGGGCTCTAGAAAGATTTTTGGTCAAGATCGTACCAGTTATTGGGCTTGTCAGTGTGTACTTGCTTTTATTCTGATCTGGAACCTGCACGAAATACCAGCGTCCTTTGATGGACCATCTGGCAGTGCTGTTGACAATGTTCGGGCCAAAGTGGTTATCGTCAGGCAACTCGACAAAGAGTGAAGCATCTTTACTATCGTCCTTGATGAGGTGACAGGCTTCAATCCAACCTAGAGCTCTGCATGGGCCCGGCCAACCCGAAAGCCCGGGCCCAACCGGGTCTGCGGACTGGGTCGGGCCAGGCATCACACATTGTTCTCAGCCCGGGCTGGGCTTGGGCAATGGTGCGGTGCCTTTTTGAAACTTCGTGAACAAAATATTAATGCATTGATTATTTAGGTTCGAAGGATCAGTGGGGCTGTAAGAAACTGATAGCCAAAACAGAGGCGCACGTATTCTGCCGATACACGACACTCTTCTCAGCATGTGCCAGTCGACATTCTATACACATAAAGAAAGGTAAATATAACTGCATACAAATTTCCCTGAAGGAAATGTTCTAACGGCAATATTAGGATGTAAGATTAAGTTAAAGTTTCAAAATAGGAATTGAATTAGGCTCACTCTTGTGCCTAAAAGTTTGTTAGGACAGGGCCGGGAAGCTCTTTGGGCTCATGCTGAAGCATTTTATCAGGTTCGGGCCGGGCTCATGGTTAAACGACCTGTCGGGCTCAGGCCTCACCCGGACCCATGCTTAGATAACCTGTCAGGTTTGGGCCGCGTCTCTACGGGACCAAGTTGAGCCGAGCCTAGAAGTTGCAACCTGTGCAGTGCCCGCTGGCCTCCGGATCCCCATATGTGGCGGGTTCGAATCCCGGCCGAGGTGCCCGCAACCTGACGGAGGCTTATTGCGGAGGAAGCGCCGTGTAACCGAGCTCTCGGTTGCACGTCAAAAGATCCCCAGGTGGTCCGAATTAATCCTCAGTCCTCCGCTGGGCCGTGCCAGATGCCCTTCGTTGGTTTGGCACGTAAAACCCCCAATTTGACTTTTTTTAACCTGCCTCTTAAATGAGTTATTATTTTTTTTGCAGTAGTAAATTAGAGAAGCATGTCATCTGTATCACATGAGACTTTTATTTACTATGCAGCTAGTTTCTTCAAGATGCTACTTATATAGAAGTTATGGTCCTCCTAGAGGCTTGAAAGTAGGGTGCCTTTTGTAGCCTGGCTGAGATTCCATAATCGTTGCATCTCCTGAAATGCCAGTTATTTGTGCTAGGCAAAAAACAACAACAACATCGGTTTCCAATCTTGTACAACATCGCAGCAGACGCAATGAACACGGGAAGATGAAGAAAATGCATCGTGGTGGGTGCCCTCACTGCCACCACCTTCATGAAAGGTTCACCGCCGTAGCACTTTGGGAATTTAATTGGCTTTAGGCCATGGGAGAAAAAGAGTCTTTTACTATTAAATTTTATTTCTATTTTGACCATTTGCAAAACGTGTGAGAATTAGGACCCTTAAACATTGTCATCGGATTCCGGCAAAAAAACAAAAACAAACTTGTTTCTCATATGCTTTTCAGATTGGGGTGCACAGACATAGGGCAGTTTCATGAAACACCGTTCCACTTTTGCTAAGCCATTTTCTGTCGTGCTTGTAAACTTTTTCTTTCATTTTTCCTATTCGCGTTTGCGCACAAGTAGGTCTTGGTATTTTCGGTTTTTATCCAAAAGGGAAATTATTTTGCCTTTAATATTTACCCTACACATGCTAACATTTATCCGATATGTCTGTTATCTCCAGTCAACCCAAGACCCGTATGGTCTTTATTTTGCTTGTCGTTTTTGTGAGCATTGGGCGAATATTACAGGGTGTCTAGCTACCTACCTGGAAAACCTGGAATTGTCAGGAAATTCCGAAGTATCTGGAGAAGTTGGGAAATTTATAAGTAATTTGGTATTAACAAATGGCCGGGTTTAGCACGTTGCTGTCATGGGGAGTTTGCAGTTGCGATGTGAAGAAATGAAATCCGGAAACTATGCGATTGTGCCTAAAATGTACGCGACAAGATAAATTCATAAAATAGCACCTTTACCTGTCACAGTTCCATGTACAAGATTAAAACAATGACGAAACACACACTGACAAGTACACACAAGGCAGATATCGACACTATCCTGTGTTAACGACACTATCCTGGTCATCTAGATCGCAACTATTTTATATGACTTTAGTAGAAACGCATATAGTCTCCTAAGTCTACTATGTTAATGCGCCCCCATTGTTTATTATTTATATTTGCCTAATTTGGGAAACGCCGTCTCACCATTTACCTCAGCAGCTCGATTCTTCCCTCCATACTTGAAACTGACGAGCTGCCGAGGCGAAGTAGCAGCTATATAAAGCTGGCCGATCAGTCCAATGTGGATGCTGCAAGACAACCAGCACTGCGTTGGCACACTTCATGTAATCACAAAAGTGTAGTTGGCAATGCTTGAATTTCATCATTGACTCCCATAGAAACTTTAAAAATTCCTTTATACATTTAGAGGTTATGGGACATTTAGGACAACGAAAACAACCCAAATTCCATCTCTAGAGGGCAACTTGGTACACCTTGGCCATCTCTAGAGGCCAACTTGGTACACATTTTCCAGTGACAAAGGTATTTTGATTTGGCAAAATAGGTGGTATTCACTGAGCCTGCAGGATCAATTTTGCCAGGAAGCGCCACCGTAAAACCGCCACCTTCGAAATCGCGTTTTTTTTTCTCGTAGTTTTGGTGCACGGTTTGGCTTACTTGGGTATGCTGTCGTCCATTGGTCGTGTTGTTAATTTTATATCGTTGAAGAGAAGAGAGAGAGGAAAAAAAATCTATCTCGGGGGCGTCCCGTTTTAATATCCTTGCTGCCGCCAAGCGCCGTGTGTGCTCGTTTGAGCGATGGTGAGCTGTTTGGTTGTAGGGTGTTCTAACCACACGCTGAAAACGACTATTGACGAAAACTTAGCGAAAGTGGGTTTTTCCTCACCCCAAAAGGGGTGACTAATCATTGTGAAAGGACGGCAGCCTTATAACTTCGAAGAGAAGGGCCACTCGCTAATGAAAAATGCGCCGCATTTTTCATTAGCTGCGCACACGGTGAGCCGCACGGTATGCTTCTGCACAGGAACGAACACCGTAGGCACGACGTACGACACGGAGGCGATGGAGCAACACGGTTACACGGCCGTAGTAAAAAAATCCGCTAGAGACGAAAAAAAAAAATTGCAGCGTGGTGCAAAACTACCAAAGTGGAAAAATCAATGCTTGCACAAGAGCTATCGCCGTGGGCACGGCGCGCGATACGGAGCGCTGCACGGAGCCGATGGAGCAACGCGGCCGCGGTGGTCAAGTCCGATAGCGACAAAAACGAACTAAAAAGAACAAAAAATATTCCTACGGCGCTTCAAAAGCACCGAAGTATAAAAATAACCCCTAGTTTCGCCCCAAAAGACCCTTTAAAGTTGTAAAATACTCCTAAACCACTCTGAAAGGTCCGGTCAACTACGACACCTGATAAAAAGATCTCGAAGGGCGACCGTGGTAGCCGATGCCAGCGCATTTGAAAGAATATATATATATATATATATATATATATATATATATATATATATATATATATACTGTAGTCCGTTGCAGCTCAAGAAGGTAGGGCGAGGGAAAGGAAGAAGGGGGGGGAGGAAGCAGGCGGCACTCTGGAGAGAGGAGGAGGTTCCCCTCCAGCGTTTCGTCTGCTTCCTCATTTTTTTTTTTTGGGGGGGGGGGGGTTAGGTGAGAGAGCAGGAGGGCACGGAGTTTGTACGGGGGGGGGGGGGCTGTCTGGGGCGGCGAGAGGCTTGCAGCCGCATTTCTCGAAGCCGTGCCCTGTGACGTCCCATAATTCAACGCGGGTAGTGTTGCATTGTGGCACGTCACAGACTTGCGCACCAATTCAGTTTCTCCGCTAAATTTAGCGGGGAAGTTGAAATTGGTGTATAGGTCTGTGACGCCCCATAATCCAACGCGCACAGTGTTGTGTTGAGCTGTGTCTTATTCTGTGTCCGTCGTCTTGTTGCGCTTTTAATCATTATGAATCACCAACTTGCCCAACTTTCTATCCTCGGCAGTGTGGCCTTATGAGCGACGGCCACAGCGACGCCGCTGTATGCGGGAACGGGCGCCTGAGAGCTGTGCTCTACAAAATAATCCTCTAAAAAGACGAAATACGCGCAAAGATAGGTGCTGACGACTTGGTCATGCGAGACGGTGTCCCTCGAAGATGGTGTCAGCCGTAAGCAAGGCTCATGGGGAGAGGCTGTACGCATGCGCATAAGCTAACTAGAAAAAGCTCCAGCGCACCACTTGCAAATCCTTCCGATTTTCCCCTGAAGTGCGAGAATCCGACCGGTGCATCAAAGTTGCGTGAAGGGGGATAGGAATTTTACGAGGAATACCTTAACGCGTTCATTATGCTCCGTTTACCGAGCCACCATCTCGTAACCACAGGGCCGCTTCTGGCTGTGCCTGCCTCGTCTGCGGTTACAGTTACGCCCCAGACCTAGCCCTTCGTGTCAGTGTGAGTTCGACGGTGCTTGCCAACGCGCTTGGTTTCCGACCGGCAGAGTAAACAACGAACACATTTGGGAACACGAAGCTGAACCATTCGTTAATTGGTGAAGGCCGAGAAGTCTACCGTAGTGCACTCTGAACGCAGATATTTAGGGCCGGAAACTGTCAGGAGGCTTTCGCGTGTCGGAGTGGTTATTAGAAAATTTAAGTAGACCGTTTCCGCACTCCGCTAAGAACCCGCATAGCGCTCCGCAATCCGCCACAAGACCTTGAACTATGCAGACAAGGCTGGTGGTGCGCATGCGCAGCTGCGGCGTTTTCTTTACGGATACCGTAGCGGAGGAGAAAAACGATCTACGTTGGGTGCGTTTTTCCGCAGGCGTTATGTTCGTTCGTTCTCCTGCATGCGCCTCTTTGGCCTCTTCCCAAAAGCTCGATCGTCGATCGACGCTATCTTTAAAACAAAGAAGTAAAAAGCAAACGCTGAATTGGGGGGGGGGGGTAGGCGCTCGATTAGCTTACGAGCTCTAATCGAACGCTTACTGCAGTCGATTAGCATGGGAGCTTGATTTTGTTTAAGCGCTCTGGACAGCTTGGCGAGTTCGTTTCATGGCACTCGTGCCCACGCGTGCCCACTTGCAGCGTGGAGCGGGTTCGTTTCGGCCGGCACTTCGCGAGTGGTTGCACTCTCCGAGTTTACCTCTGCGCGTGCATGCACCTTTCTGCACCGAGAAAATCGAGCGTGCGCCAAAATGCAATCCCGTCGTGCCCCGCTCCGGCGAGGGGCGGAGCAGACGACAAGGGGTCTTCTGCTACGATGCGTCATTCGTACAGCGGAACCGAATGGAAAAAAAGTAGATTTTCTGATAGAAATCGTGTCCCGCAGCTAGACAACGCAGTCAAACGCGAGCTTGAATTGTGAGCGTTTGCTATTTCATGAAGTGAGCGATTGACAACCCGTGCTTTATTTGCAAGTTTTAAGTCGCTCTGTTGCGTGCAGACCCTGAAATATACCGGTGTGTAAAGAAATGCTCAGAGCAAATGGGTCAGCGGCCCCCGAGATCTTTAGATCCCCCAGCAGAAGCTTGTGACTGCCCAATAAGCATCCGAGAAAGCTAAACATAGTAACTCACCCGAAGCTTGGGCAACATCATGTTTAACATTTACCTACGTCAGATATCTTGCCCCGTCGTATTTTGTTTGAGGAAGTTCTCGTTCTCGACGCCCTCACCAAGGCTAAAATTTGATCCACCTTTAACTACGACCGAAATCGAAAGTCCCACGAAACGTTTTGCTGGTTATTCAAACAGACTCTTTTAGTGGTTCACGCATAATACCATGCCCAAACGGATCAAGCATCTGCGCGGACAGCATCATCAGTTTTCTCCAGTGTAAACCTCAGCTGCTTTGGACTCAGCTGGTTGCGGAACTTTACGCCGTCTGTAAATATCTATACGACAGCCGAGTTGCTTGAAGTCATTGCAAATAAAAACTACAGGTTGCAGTGACCACCGTTTGTAGATAAACGTCGGTAGCGACTGCACTCGCATTCCCACCCATCACGTCGAACAGAAAGGCGCTAGTTTCGGTTTGAGGTCGGTACTCTTTCTACAACATAGATGGCAGCAGCATCAGTCTTCTGCACTCGGTGTGTTTGGCAAGTTTGTTTGAGGCCAGTTCTCAGTACGGCACTCCGCGAGTGCGATGCATTCTGGGAGAGAATTCGAACGGTGGCAGTGCTTGTGAAACGAACTCGCTATAAGTAACGAGTAACGTCTTTGGATCGCTGGGCAGCCAGGGAGATTGCGCCATTCGAGGACTCCGAAGAACCAATCACGGAGCAAGAAAGGGGAACACAATGAGGCCTGCATTTATTAAGCCATCAATAACCATGGTGTTGCGACAATTAGTGTGGAGGGGCTGCCAAGAAGCGTCAGCAGTTTTGAGAAACTTGGATCGTGTCGAAAGCTGATGAAGAAAAGGGAAGGCGGTGATATCGTCTAATCTTCGAGGGCCCTTCTGGATAAGAGAACGCTTGCTCTATATTTAGTCTTATTGCTATCTGCCGTCCCGGGCCTTGAATGGTGGCTAGACACATGGCAAGTCTTCGTATTGCGAATACAACGCACTCTTTTGCCCAGAAAAAGCGACGCTGCATTGCATACTTTTTTTTTTTTGTAAACGCTGTTTTTTTTTTTGTTTTTTTTACCCCAGAGAATACAACGCGCCTTTTGATTTATGTTATCAAGAAAATCTCGAAATATAGTACAAAAAGAGATAGACAAAACAAAACCAAAAGAAAACAAAAACTTAGATTAGCAACATTTGGCAGCACGTGTTATTCTTTTTTTATATCCTCATTTAGGTTTTAGAATGCGCAACACTTGACTCCCTGCCGCTTTTCTATGTGTTGCGTCATCCCAGCACCCTCGTTCTTGCACAGTTTTTTCTCGTAAAGATTTGTTTCTTTCTTTTTTTTCCGTAGTGAACGAATTCGTACAGCACTGAAGACTTCTGAGTTGTACAAGTTCGGACAGTGGTAGGGGTCCGCAATGATAGTTGAAGTATTGGCTCCGGCCGCGGTACTATTCGACAACGTCGGTGCTTTGCTCTGCTGCATGGCGTGTAGCCAGGGTAAACGCATCGTTTGCGCGAGTGCACCACGAGATGTGTGCGCAGAGCTCGCTGCTTTGTCGCTACCCCAGCGTGCGGTATACCTTGTGACGCCTTCCGACCGGCTGCGCAGCAGTGCAGCTGGTGGGAACTGGAAGTCACAGAGAGAACCGGTCTTGTCTCAGTCGGTCATAGTCGAACGCAAGTGTGGGAACCGAGCTGAATCAAGTCTCTTTCCAAGAAAAATAAGCACTACTCCCCGTCACATTAGTTTTTTTTTTTTTCCGATTCGTTGAACCGTATCAATGCGCTTAAGGGCACAGGGTAAGTCCTATGCTCCCCATGCATTTGAGGCCATGTTGAGGAACATTTTTCTCGGTGTCTATTAGGAGTATTCCTGTCATGTTCATATCATTTTGTTTGAAATTTTGTGTTTTATCTACTGAACTAGAATTATTTGAACCAATTTAAAATAATATTTTTCTCAATTTTTTTATTCTAGTACTAAAATTTTAGTTTTTTTCATGTATTAAAAAATTATAACTCAAAAACTGCTGGGTGCAGATTTTTAATTCTAGTTCAGTATTTTTCGACACTCATGCAGATGGTAGGAATAAAATATCAACCCTCTATAATGTGAGGTTAAGGAAAAATGGTACCTATGTACTAAAAAACACTGTTTTGAGATAATTGAGTTTAAAGTAAAAAAACTGGTGAATAACAAATTTCTATTGGCACCAACAGCCTTAGAGTAATTTTTTCAATAGCCGCCAGCTTGGAAGGCATTGCTAAAGACATGTCTTTGCTTTTCGGCTTATCGCCTTGCTTGCCTGGCCTCTTATGTGACCTACCGTGTCGCTTGGTCCGTAAAGTATATTCGAGTGACGTCAACTTCCCTCAGCCCCTTGATGGTGTTCCACACATGGTTCTATCCGCAGGACTTCAAAACATTGGCTTGTGCAATGCTACCACCATTGAATGAAAGAACAGCATCCTATGCCGCCTTTTTGTCATTACAAAAGACAAACACTTGAAAGTAGATATGGTACACACCTGGAAAAAAACGTGCACAGCGTCTCGGGATTGTCTTGGTTGAAAAAATGCTATGAAATAGTTGTCAGATTATTTTTTTAAAATTATCTGTTACTGGGCAAGCCTTTAGGCCTGGTGTTGAATTTGTTTTGTGGCAAAATTTATTGATAAACAGAAAGCGTATCCCAAAAGGAGGCGTGGTCACCTGCTACTTGCTTTCCGAAGAAGTGATTTTCAGCCAGAAATATAACTTTTAAATAACACTGTGACAATGGAAAATGTGCAGAAAGAACTAAACGTGTTAAATTGTAAAAAAAACTAAAATCGATTTTTTTTTTCATTTTTGCCTTACCCTGTGCCCTTAAAAGATCTCGCCGGCATTTCTGAGAAAAAGATAAGAAAAAACAGCAACATAGGGCAGATTATTTTGAAACTCTCGTTTCCATGGTCACCTTTTTGTGGCAATGCATACACTCGGCTACGCGAAAGCTTGTTTGTGCATAATATTTATGTTTTCGGCAGGGGTTTCAACTGTCGACAAAATGAAGCCCGGTTCACACAGTTGCGTTTGACTGCGTTTGACTGCGTTGCGGCAGCGAGACACCAGGACATCCCTGCGCTTATATCGCGTGCCAAGATGATTCCTTGAATTGGATCCCACGCTTCATACGAAGCACAGATGTGCCGGTGACTCGCTTTCGGTTCTCGCCGCAACGCAGTCAAACGCACTCAACCGCAACTGTCTGAACCGGCCTTGAGGCGAGCAATGGGTGCGGGAGGGAACGTCCCAAGGCTAGGGTATCACGCTCGTTGCTTTCGATGAGGCCTGTTCACACTTTGCGACCGAGTAAGACCGAGAGAGACCAGACCGGTTTTAATCCTCTTGCGACTTCTTAGAACCTGGGCGCTGCTGCGGAGCTGGTCCTAAGACGTCGTAAGAGGATTAAAACTGGTCTTGTCTCTCTCGGTCGTACTCGGTTGCAAGAGTGTGAACGAGCCTTTACTCCATTCAGCCTGGGTCTTCTCCGGGGTCATCCGGCGAGAGCTGGAAGCGCCAGCTCGCATTCGTGTTCTCGTTACTCCTCAGATAGTCTTGCGTCATCGTCGAGCGAAACTGACGAAAAAAAGGGTCAAGTTCTGAGCGTCCGGTTCACGACCTTTAGATCGTTTGCATTAGAAGACAGTCGTTCGGGGTTTGTGAAGAACATTGTTTAGACATCACGGTGTTAAGCCGTGGCGTCAGGTGACGTGACGTCAGGGTGTTAAGTGACGTCACGCCGGTGCGGTGGCGCTGTTGTCGGTGCGGCGCATGGGCAGACGCTTCATGCACTTCGATCTGGTGCGTGTGCCCGCACTTGGTGTGGGCAAGCGCTGACTCGGTTGTAACACCAGTTCGATTTTCCCGCTACATTTGGGGTGCCCAAAATAACGTGTGACGCGACCTGCATTGGTGTAGGATCATGCACCAATGCAGTTTCCCCGCTATATTTCGCGGGGAAATGCAGGGACGGACATCTGGGAGCGTACATTTATTCTAAATTTTTTAGCATCTTTTTAACATGAGGCTTATGTGGGCACGAATCGCGTCAGCCAGGTTGCGGTAAAAGAGGGAGGTGGAACGGCAGACGAGAAGGAAATCATCTCGAAGTTCAGCGCTGCATGGGTGTCGTAAGACGAACCGCTCCTCTTTTTGTATTTTGCTAAAGAAACGAAAAACTACCCGCTGCCTACTTGCTTTTTGAGTGGGAGTATGAGGATGCGCCAACTCGTGATGGGCTGAAATGAGAGTACTTCGTAAGAAAAATGGACAAAACAACAACAACAACAACAAACAAAAAACTTTTATTTAAGAAACAAAAAGAAGAAATAGAAGAGAGTTTTGGAAAGTGCCTGTGGGATCTTTGTGATATTTTGTCGTCCTGTCTCAGTTTTAGCGGCCGTTCCTGGCGGCGATCTGACTATTAAAGAAATCCTTGCCAACGCCCTCACAAGTATTTGCCCTTACCCTTAAATATTTCTCTTCCTCCTGTTCCGCGGTTGGTTGGCGCGTAGCACGTCAGCAAGTTGCTAACCTCTTCTCCACACTACCGTTCCTCCCCTCGATCGGGAGAGACCTTTCTCTCGTAGAAGCTCTGTCCCCCTTTCCTTTCCCGGCAGAGGACGCCATTTTTGAGCTGGTGCGCTTTAATAAATTCATTTTTTTTCTTAAATATGACCGCAATATTTTTGTTTTTGAGTGTGGGATATCTACTTCCTATAGTCCTTTTTCGCTTACTCTCGCCCCCGACCGCCGATGGGCATATCCCGTATGGGTGACGAAAAACATTGGAACATTTCAACCTGCAAATTGTAAAAATATAAAGGGGAGACAAAACGAGAATGGGTGATGGGTACGCTTATATCCTAAGTGCATTTTATTGGCGTGGCGACGGCAAAGCAATATTTTGGCCCATACTGGAAGTGACGATATTTCAAGATGGTGGCGCCCTTGTGAAAAAGGTACATACGTCTTTATTCGGTCTAGAAAGTTCCTGTAGTAGCTTCGGAAGAAAAATTTCATTACAAGCTGGGTTAGCAGCGGATTCCCAGAAAAATATTCACGACGAACGCTTGTAGAGACATGATAAAAAAGGAAAACCAATTACCGGTTTGTCACACATGAACGCACGTAAAAGGGGTAAAAAAATAACGCGCCATTTTAGGATTTGACGAACTCGCCTACCAAATTCAGAAGAACTTTGGATGTGGTGATACCCGTGTTGAGGTAATAACGGACTGCGAACAAGCGACCAAAAGAGTTGCTGGGCTCTCCCTCCTTCCCCCACCCCCCTTGCCCCCGATTATAGACGATTACAAAGGGTGTCTGGGCGCCGCCATGCGTGAGCGACTTCATCTGCACACAAATGACGCACTTGACACCTTGAAAACTCGAGTGCAAACCAACGCACAACAACACCAGAAAATAGGGTGTTCACAAAATACGTTTGAATGGCTCGAACGTGCTTCCAGCTTCGGAGACAGTCGAAAATCGAAGCCATCTTTTTTTTTTTTTTTACTACATTGCTCGTGCTCCGCGCCGGCCGTTGGCCCCTGCCGGTGTGGCGGGCGCCGGGTGGACAAAATCTAACTCGCCTATAGAGCTTGCTATATTACCCAAGCATCAAGGAGAATGCAGGGATTGGTGTTCCACGTGCCGCACGTGCTGGCCTTAGCAGTAGCACGGTGGAAGAAATACATTTAGGTGGTGACTCTGGCCGCTCTTCCCTCGAGGAGCGAGCGACCAGATCGTGTTCGGAGGTAGCATCGAACCAGGAGTATACTCTGTTTCACCTTATGATGTACCGCAGGAAAGGCTACAAGCGCGAGCTCCTTGCTCTGGGGCACATCTCGCCGGCACAAGCTCTCGTGACTTAAGAGCGGCTGCCAACGCTATGAGCTCGCGCTTCTAGCCTTCGCTGCGGTACAACATAAGGTGAAACGAAGTTTAGTTAGCTTCCGCGCCGCCGCGGAGGGCGCTGAGGTGTGAGCACCGGCTTTAAGCACCGTGGCCCGTGGGTATGAGGTCTCTCCTCGGCGGCCCCGGTTTCGGGAGCGTAGCTTGCTCGCCTTTTTCGCGGTGTGGTGGTGGTGTGCGGCCAGTGGCTGGAATAATGTTTTGCTTTGGTGCTGTGTCGATCAAAGGTGCTACCATCGTGCACGAAGGTGAGTCTTTACCCGAATAAGTTATGCTATAAGGATGGGAAAGACGTGCTCTGTTCCCAACTGCCATTCGGGGTACCGGAACTGTGCAGAGCGAGTGCCCTTGTTGAAAGCTCCATTGAATGATGCTCGTCTGGAGCAGTGGCGTCGTGCAATCCCGAGGGCCGATCGCAAGTTACTACCTAGCCTCCTCATATCGTTGACCAAGTGAAGACCAAGCTTCACAGTCTAAGTTCTGTCGAAGACTGGGAATGCGAAGATGTCCTGACAGAAAAGGCTGAAGAAACCAAGGCTGTGGACTGCATACTATACTGTGTAACTGGGTTTTTGAGTGTGAAAATGAAAAAAGCTACACGCTGCCCTTCATGCCGATCCGCTTTCAGCATCGACACAAACACTTCTGCTGGAGCAGCACTGACAAACCGGAAGAACAGAGGAGGCCTTATACACCCCAACATGAACCTTTTCCAGCTACTGAAGAAAGCGGAACAGTTCTTCGTGGAAAATAAAAGCCACCAGACTGTCTACTGGGACACAATCGACAGTGTTCTTGACACATGCACAATAACGTTTCCATGCGCTGAACACAAAGAAGAAACAGTTGCCCAGTTGCTCCACTACTACTTCAGCATGCGAATGCGACAACACTGGCAGCATATTACCGTGAGTATGAACAAACAAGCTCAAGAAAAGAAGAAATCAGCAAAGCAGCGCTCGTCTTAGTTTAAAAGAATGGGCGAGAAACACAGGATGTAGGAGATTGCGTTCTTTTGTAGTATGCAGTGAATTCAGCTTTTGTGCACATTTTAAAGGGAAAGTATTTGTCAGGTATTTTTTTACAGATGAAAAGTGATTTATGTCCTATAACCGCTACTATTGTTTGACTTTCAGTCACTATGTCATCATGTCAGTCAGTATGTCATCATACTGTAATCATTTCAGTCACTATGTCATCATGAATATAATTTTTTTCTGCTCACAAGGTTTGTATGTTCCACAGTACAGGTTGACATTGTATGTATACACGAACTCATCTCTGTGACGTCACGGCGCGGTGGTGGCGCGTCGGTCGCACTTCCGGTCTGGGGCTGTGGGCAGAAGTCCCCATGCCAGACGTGTATTCCTGCGTTGTTTTGAAAGGAACCAGACAAAAAACTGCCTTCTCGTCAAAACGCCGCGCCTGGGGGCCGTACCAAAAGTGTCGAGAAAGGTTTGAAGGTCAGTTTTCACGTGCTCGGTTCGTCCGAGAATCTGGATATGTGCCGTGAAAAGGGAAAAGTAGACGCCGTCGGACAACGATTGCTTGGGCGGGAAGCACTTTGGGTTGAATTCACGGATACTTGTGGTCCTCAGATTTATTTGTTTTGTTCCAACATGAACGCCAGAAAACCGTCAAGTTGTGCGGACCATCTGCGGGCTACGTTCAGTGCGTCTTCAAGTTCAAACGGCCGCCTGATTGTTCTAACTGTCGTCTGCTCTTTCAAAAGTTTCTGCTTGTCGTCTGCTCTCTTAGACGACGCCGGTCCGTAGACCAAATGTTGGCCCGGTACTTGCGATAAGAAGTAAGTGCAGGCCTCAAAAGACTTAAATTTGAAGGTTGGTAAGCAGGCTCGATGAAAACAGTAGATACAAGGAAATGTTGATCATTGTTACCAGTGACCCTCACCGACTTGTTATGCCTAATTCAGTTGGTCCGATTCTGCTTGCGATTTTCAGTATCGACGTCGACCATCTCAGCTACGGTTCACGCTTTTGCAGCCCGAGCGGCGTCGCGACTGAAAATTCCGAGCGAATCTCGTCATGTGAATCAGGCTTTAGCGTACATTCTGCGACGTCCACGCGGAATGAATCGCCACATGTCACATTATTCACGCGAAGTTTTGCGGTGTAACGAGCCTCGGTAATTTCGCTGACGCCGCTCAAGATAGTCAGACACCGCCATGAAGACGTAAAACCAACAATTTGAACGCGAAAAAGGGCAGGGGGACTCACACTGACGCCGACAACATCGCATTTCAATGGTGTGTTTATGGGCGACGGCGAGTTTCTTGCCCACACCCCCATCGCGCATGCGCGGCGCCGGTGGCGTCCGCTAGGGGCGCTCCGGGCGCTCCGGGCGCTCCGGTTTGTTTGTAAACATGAGTTGGTGATGCTATAACCTTTATGCGCATGTAAAGAATTATTTTGGCCCCACTATGTAACATTATTAGAATTTATTTTTTTCAATAAGAAGGCAGGAGCAGGGTGGAAAAAATCACCCGACCTCCTATAAAGCCACGCAATGTGTGTAAACAATTTACGGAACTGTTATCAAACATGCTGTTTGACAAAACATGTGAGCACGACCCAGCTGTTTACTCTAAATTATTGAAGGCCCAGTAGATTATTCCTGGAAGTTTTATATTTATACGAGTATTTTTGTCTCATTAAGTCATCATCGGAATGTTCTCGTTTAAAACAACAGGAACCGCACGGGGGAAAAGGCAATCAGTGCCAGTGCGCCAACACAAATCCATCATTTCAGCACACAGTACACAGGGACCGAGTGAAGAATGCAAAATTTCCTTCACAAGCCCTCTATACGAGACTTCACAAGCCCCTCTAAACTTGGGCGCCATCTATCCCCGTGCGCGTGAAGCGTGCTTGCGCGCCGAACATAATGTGGTCGCCACGTGAGACAGAGAGACGTCACCTAAATGTATTTCTTCCACCGTGGCAGTAGTAACTTTTCTAAAGCAAATACCTAAAACAAATACCATCTTGCACGCGCGTTCGTCAACGCTTTATTTTGGTTATTTACTTCGAATATTTTATACGGGGAAGGCGTGCGAGTGTGGCGCGTGGAACACCAATCCCTGCATTCTCCTTGATGCTTGGGTAATATAGCAAATGGTCTATTGGCGACGTGAGTTATCGAAAGCGTCGCTGTGGTCGGCCCACCATAATTGGCCGAATGCTGACTATGACGTCAGCAAAGGATGTCTCATCGACGGAAATAAGAGGAATGTAAGAAGTTCAATTTTGACGGTGTTGCCAGTGTTACTTTGAGAGCGCTATGATTTCAGGCTTCCACCATGCCCATTACAAACACCATCGAACTTGTTGTTCACAAGGTAATGACGTCACGAAAGGTAACCGAACGAGGGCGCCACCGAAACATCTCGCTTAGGGTGCCTACATGTCTGTCTGTCTCAGGGTGAAGACATCCATTGTTGCACTGAATGTTCAGCGCGTGACGCTCTCGCGCACTCGGTGCGTGACTTGGGCGCTAAAATGGCGTCTCTGCATTAGCCAAAGCTACGCGCTCGAGCTGATTGACACCGGATTGCGCGTACTTCAAAATGCATAAAAAAACGATTGGGCGTAAAAATGGCTGAAATGTCACCACTCAGCAAAAGCGCGCGTGTGTATGAAGGCACTCTAATCTCGCCGCTAATGGATCGGCGGCGAACAGCCCGTGGCCCGAGCCCACCCGGAGCGCCCGACCTGCATGCGCAGCTACGAGCATGCAAACTTGTGTGTTCCGGGAAAAATTCTGCGCCATCTATGAGGAGAACTTGAGAAGGCTACAAATAAATGGCGGGTATGCGTTCATCATTATTGTATTCCATCACATTTGTGTTCACAATCATTTCATAATGTACTCCTCTAAAGAATCGGCAAACGAGCGCACGCCGATGGGCACGTGGAAAGCCCAGATCGCGAGCTGATTTATACCCAATTCACATGGCAGCGTAAAGGTACCTTTAGCTTAGGTCCCTTAGCTAAAGGTACCTGTTGTAAATGGCGTTCTTGATCACACGATAAATAAACGGAGCACTTCAGGTTGATGTCAATTTCATTCCTGCTAAACCGCGACAGGAGCACGTGATAAAGAGTTAGTCCTCAAAATCGGTTTGACGCGCAGTTTTGGAACATTTTGTGTGAAATATCACATTTAAAACATAAATATTATTTGTGTTTGCATTTGCGGCACTTTATCTTTTTTCTCTAAGTCTAAGGCCACCCCTTACAAAAATGATCAATGAGTTTCAATTGACTTTCTATTGTGTTCCTATAGAGTCAATTGAAACTCAATATAAACTCAATGTCTAATGAGTTTGATCATTAGAAACTCAATTTTGATTCTATTGAACTTACTCATTAGGAATGCAATTGAGGCTGATCATAAGAAACTCAATATCGATTCTATTGACTTTACTCACTAGGAATGCAATTGAGTTGGATCATTAGAAACTCAATATCAATTCTAATGAATTTACTCATTAGGGATGCAATAGAGTTTTATCATAAGAAAGTCAATATCGATTCTATTGAATTTACTCATTAGGAATGCAATTGAGTTTGGTCATAAGAACTCAACATCGATTCAATTGAATTTACTCATTAGGAAGGCAATTGAGTTTGGTCATAAGAAACTCAATACCGTTTCTATAGAATTTACTCATTAGGAATGCAATTGAGTTTGGTCATAAGAAACTCAATATCGATCCTATTGAATTTACTCATTACGAATGCAATTGAGCTTGGTCATAAGAAACTCAATAGCAATTCTATTGAATTTACTCATTAGGAATGCAATTGAGTTTGTTGTTTTTTGGTCGTTTGTGGATTACTGCACCGAATGATTATTGCTTGTACCAATGTTTTTCTATTAAGGGATAGAGTCCAATGACTTCGAAACATTGTTTATCATTTATGAGACTTCCAAGGAGGAAATAGCAAACTGGGAACCTTAATAAATGCTGAGGTGGTCACCGGCCAAATGAATACCTTTCTTATGTAGGGTATATAAGGCGGTGGGGCAGTCAAGGGAGTACGATTAGTGGGTTGTGAGTGCTTATTTATGATGTTTGTGTTCGTTTCCTCCATGTGCCTTGTTTCCTTCATGTTGCATGCTTTAAGGAAGTATACAAAAAAATTCTTAACCAGTTGCAATTTTTTTTAAACGCAGTTGCAATAAATTCTATTGAAACACGTTGCAAAAATTCAATTGAAACTCAATTGCAATATTTTTATTGAAACTCAATAGCAAAAGTTCTATTAAAACTCTATTGCCAAAATTCAATTGAAATGCAATTGCTAAAATTCAATTGCGCCTCAGTGGCCAATATCCTGGGACGGTTCAATAGGGACTCATTAGGAAAAGTCAATTGAATTTCAATTGAGACTGAATGCGGTCTATTGAGTGAGCCCTTTACACTTTCAATTGAAACTCAGTTCATTTTTTTGTAAGGGACACCTAAATGAGACTTGCTTTAAAATATCCGACCCGTCTGGCCACACTGGCCTAAATCATCTGCGTTAACGAGTTTCCATTACGAGGTGGGCGACCTTTTTCTGTTTAGCAGCTCCATTTTTCCGCAAAGTTCTCAGTAAAGTACCTATATAGTGCCCGGTAAAAACGAACCACGTCGGAGTCTCACGGTTACGCCAGTCACACCATCGAAAGGAATGGACGACGACGAGGATAAAAGATCCTGGGCAGGAAAGTCGGGCGACTCGTGTACAACCTCGAAAAAGAGCTCGCAGTGGTCCATTGCGTTCGGGTTCGTAGCAGACATTCTTTTCCACGTGCCACCGCTGCTACCTGCTAGCTAGAGTATGCGTTCATCATTATTGTATTATTCCATCTCATTTGTATTCACAATCATTTCATACTTTGATACTTATATATATTCAATTTCTTATAAATATAATGCATTAAACAAGATATATTTATATATCTGTGATATTATTTTGAATTTTTGGGTCCGAGGCTACTCCCTGTAGCTGCTAAAGGAGCTCGGCGAGCTCCGTTTAACATAGGACCTCCCGTAGCGAAAGGGACCTTTAGGCGCCGTGTGATCACGATCTCCAGCTCCCTTTGCTACGGGAGGTCCTGAATGTTCAGCGCGAGGACGGGAGGTCCTGAATGACCTGTGAGAAAATCGGACCCACGATTCATCAAAATACTTAGACATTCATATATTTAATAATGGCGCGAAACTCAATAAAGGCGTCACGTGGTGACGTTACACGAATCAGTCTTGCCATTTCTGGAGTACTTTTATCCAGTAGAATTTACTCAACAAGTTATGCTATAGTTCTTGGTAATGTCACCTGGATGAACAAAGTCGTGAAATCAGGTTAAAAATGGAAAATTTGAGTGTGTATTACATGGCATAAAAAGACACCTCGCAATAGTCCCACAAGAATACATTTGTTGCACAAATTAATTCATGTAAAAGTGGCTGGTGATTTAGAGCACTTACAAATAAATCAACACTGCTCTGATAGGAGGTTATTTGTTGTGGCTACAACACGACAGAAAAAAGAAATCGAAAACAGGCGAACTGAACTCTTTTGTCATGCATTGGAAAAAGCGGCATACATAGACCGATCTCACTAAGCCTTCCACGCATGCGTGACGCCGCAATAACTAGTGCACGATTAAGCTGAGAATAGAAACCTCCGCCTTCAGCGCGAGCTTTCTGCCCTTGCTAACACAAGTGTGAATGCGCAGGCACGCGCAACCGAAGCACTGCGGAAGCCAGCGAGCTCGCGCTGAAGGCCGAGCTTCTAGTCTCAGGCAGGGACTCAAACCGAAAAATGTAGCGTTTCGGTTAAGGTTACCGTTTCCTGTAAATATCGGTTTCGTTTCGGTTTCTTACGGTTTTAATTTCTACGGTTTCGGTTACCAGTCACACGTTCCTAGAAACCGTTCTTTTTTTCTTTTTTTTTGGTTTCCTCTGTAATTTTTTTTCTAAATGCTAGATAGTTGTATTATAATAAACGGTTTAAAGTAGTCCCAGATATTCAACAACGGAATATACACAATATAAAGGACTCAAAAACGGCTTAGTACAATTCTAACTGGTCAAAACTTGCACACGTTTATAGCTCCAACAATTGTTCACTACATATATTTGCATTATATAGTTTGATACCTGAGCATACATGCATATCCCCGCTACTCGGGGGTCATCGCATTTTATATAGTAAAAACAAATATCGCTACTTTGTTGCTTGGCGGCGTTTGTAAACAACCCTCAGAAAGTTCCCACTGGGTGATGGAAGAACCATTCGCACCTTCTCGTCGCTATACTTTGGTGTAACCTAAGATATGCAGAAGAGGCTTCGCCCACAATGAAGGAAGGAGCAGAACTTAGTTACATACCGTTAAAGGGACCCTGAAGACAAAAAAAAGTTTTTTTTAAACAGTCTGGTTGGGACACGCGTGTCAAAAAATGAATTTTACGCAAAAAAAAAAAAATTAATAGAGCAATTTTCACGGCGGGAGATTTATTTGAAATTTTGCGCGGAAATTCCAGGTCATTCAGCTCGGCTTCTCATTGGTAACGATGGTCATTCAAATCAGCCTCTCATTGGCCAATAGAATGAGTGACAGCTTTGATGTTGGTTATAAAATCTTCGTGATCTCTTGAAATCGCCTTTTGAATTACATATTTTTAGGTTTAAGAAACAATCCACCGAATGAACGTCGTAATCGTTTACAAACGTTTTACAAAATCGTTACGTCCGTTCGGATAAAACAACAAACGCAACAAACAAAAGCTTCGCCATTTTGTTTTTCTGTCATGTTCGCCGTCTTGCAACGCAAATCGCGTCCTCGGGTGGTTTTATAGTTGTATCGCGTTTATATGTGAAGACCTACAAAAGAGGGCTTGTTGCTTGTGTTAGTTAGTCATGGCCGATACACATGACGGACTGATCCGCGGACGGTGACGACATGTCTGTGGATCGTCTGTCTTCCAAGCGCATCCACACGAGGGAGACGACGAGCAGACGAAAGCGAAGACGGACCGAACCTGGTCGCCACCCCACAGTGCCGCGAAACTCCAGCATCGCACCGTGGTCCAAGAGAGAAATCGACGTTCGCTACCGCGATAATGAATCGTACGCCGCTGTTACGTACAGATCGAGACAAAACACCGTGATAGGCTTCGCGCGAAGCGCCACTAGCTTTACTAACCCAAAGCATGAGAGTGACACAGGCATGGTCTTGCTCGAAAAGGGTTCCGCGTAGAAGCGACGAAGTTCTGGGCTCGCGAAGGGGCGTTTGGAGATACCTGCACGCACTCCGCGCTCGTGCACAACACTCAAGTTCACCACAGCCACAAGAGAGGTCTTGCTCAGTGAAATCCTGATTGGACGTGCAAGAATCATCGCGACGTGCTAGAAGAGTTTTGACGGGAGCTTCTTGACGCGGACCCGGAGGAGTACAGGAACTTGCGTCGCGCCTGCGTCGCGTCAGCCAGACAAAGTTTCTGCAGTTCCTTTCACACGTGGAACGAAGAAACGCCCGACAAAACAAACCAGCGAACGCACAAAACACAACGATGCGCCACTCTTGTTTTCATCGCCCAGAAACGAAAACAATGTACCGTTGCCAGACTAAACGTATTTCAAGTCAATCTCCCGCCGAAAATCTGCGAGTGAAAAAGGCGCTTGACTTTATCAGTCTGCGCGTCCGCAGACAAGGCGCGGATTGCAGGAATCGGTGACGTGCCGGTCACTTGGTACACGGTCTGAGGAAGAAAATCGCGATTCAGTCTGTCGTGTGAATCGGCTGTACGGCGCGGTACGACGTGTGCCCGGCAGACACAGGAAGTAGCAATGGCTCTCGTACGGGGCGCAGCCAAGCCAGCCAAGCAGCCAAGCCGATCCACTACGAAGAGGCGGGGAGTTTCTCTCCTCCACGCGCCCGAAATGCCGAGAGAGAAAAATAGTGGAAAGGAGGTGACTACCGACTAAATTGCGTCTAACGCAGTCAATATTGCTCTAAAAAAATTTCTTTTTCGCGTAAAATTTATTTTTTGACACGCGTGTCCCAACCAGACTGTTTTAAAAAACTTCTTTTTTTGTCTTCAGGGGCCCTTTAAGCGGAATAAAGCAATAAAACTGTGAGCTGGGCTAGTTAGTAAAAGTCAAACATAATGTAAATGCAATAGCGCAAAACAAGGAAGGCGGAACGAACAACATAAGAAGCTGCAAAAATATGTCCTGTGTTGTTGGTTCCTCTCTCTAGTCTTCATTGTTGTGCGGTGTAACACCTACGTCATGTTTGATATTTCTAAGCAAACGCATGCGGTTATAGAAGTGCACGTTTCTCGCGGTCCGATTCTGTGACGCTAGAAAAATTGTGCATTTATATAGTAGCGCTATTTTTCTCCGGGGTTGGGAGGCGGAGCTTCTCCTACAACTATGTTGCAACAAGGGATGTCACGAACTTTCGTCGAACCTGGTTTTTACGTCAAAGCTCAAGGTTCGACTGTTTCGACGAACCTTCGAACTTCAAACCAGGTTCTACAAGGTTCGACTTTGTGGACAGTGTGGTTACACTTCGATACAAGCACGTCCAGGTATAGAGAAAATGTTTTTAGGGAATAGGTTGTTTTATTTCATAAATACGTAATTACAATCAACGGAACATATTTCTAATAACTTCAAAGTTAGTAACATAATTTATTCTTTTTTATATTACCAAAACAACCAAACCGTTCTGCCCTTACTAAAAGTAGAATGTTTGACTTGATCATTTGGTCATCACCATCCAATTCAAAGCCAACTGAGTCAGCCCTTCGCGCATTCGCATAACAGTCGAACCCTAGTCGAACTTTCACGAACTTTCGAATAAAAGTTTGAAAAAGTCGAACCTGGTCGAACTCCAACTCTAACTAAAGGGTTATTGATGCGGACTGTCAATTTCCAGTCAAATTGAAGACTATAAAAAAATTGGCGGAGTTCCCATTTAATGCCATATGTGTGCTGCAACTAGGTATGTCGCGAACTGTCCCATTTAATGCCATATGTGCGCTGCAGCTAGGTATGTCGCGGACTGCAGTTCGCGACGTACCTAGTTGCAGCGCACATATGACATTAAATGGGAACTCCGCCAATTTTTTTATAGTCTTCAATTTGACTGGAAATTGGCAGTCCGCATCACTAACCCTTTCTCTACTGATAGCCAAAATATTTTATAAAAATAAAAAAATTCCTTGAAGTTATTGAATTTTAGGTTACACCGGCTGCGAGGGTTCCAGGAGGCTGGAACCCTCGCGGCCAGTGTTCCCAGTGAGCAAGTTTCATTGCTCACTGGGAACAATGAAAGATCTTTACTTTTCCCTACCCGCGTACGTCACCGGCAGGGCAGGCGGAAGAGCGACCCGGGCAGTCGCAAAGTAGCTTTCCGGGCGCCAGCGATCGAGATTATTTTTTCGCAGCTTCAAGGATGAAAGAGTCCTTGCAGCAGGTAAATTATAAAAACAATGCCGGGAAAAGCTTTTTTTTTACTTGTTTTTGTGGGAAAGAAGAAAAAAAAACAAAAAAAAAAAACGCTCCCCGGCAGCAGTGGAGGCCAGCACGTCAAGGTGCTTCTGCGCGAGCTGTGTGCCGAGAGAACTAGCGTCATGTGAAACATTTACTTCATAGCCGTGTGCTGCGAGTTGGGTATCCTTCTGCAGCTGGAACCGCTTCAAGAGCGGCAAGCGCAAACTCAAGCGGACTGTGACTACTACGACATCCGTCCAAAGAGGAGCACTAATAATAGTACCGAGAAAAATGGTGCACGTTCTAGCACTGTAGTCGACATTTGGCGCAGTCACATTTGTGGCTCACGATTGCTACAGTGTTTTTTTTTTTGTTTTTTTTCATAAACATTACATCCGTTTTGGACATCGAATCTAGCTCGGTCTACTCGCGGAGTTCCACTCACGCGGCCGATCTGTTGAAGACGAGGAGTTAAACGTCTAAACAAAGTTCGAGTCTGAGTTTAGACATGACTTTCGACACATTACTATTCGTGCCTGGTATAGAGGTTTATGAAGGAGGTGTTGAGCTCCATCTTATATGCTAGAGACGTTGCCTGGTTTAAATTGTCACATGGTTGGCGTGCAATATTCTCTAGCAGAAGTGGAGGTAAAAAGGTCTTTATTTTATTCTATTACGGGGAAATGTTATATGGGGCTAAAAGGTTTTAAAACCATGAAAATAATAATGTCGCACTTAAGTTTACAACTGATGGAAACTGTGCAAAACCAATACTTAATTTTTGTTTTTCTTAAAATCTTATATAGAATTATCTTTTTCCCATGTGCACTCGTGGATGAGTTTGAATGTGTTGCATTCTACTCCGACAGTAAAAAGGAAAAAAAAAAAGAGAGAAATATGGGTACAAATTTTTTTAGCAACTTTTAGTACTTTACGCACTAGTGTATCTTCAAACAAATATTCTTTATTTCAAGATAAATAGTGTATTTGTGCATTTTATACGCCATTCATGGCACCTTGATGTTCGGCGTGGTGGTGGTGGAGCTCTTTTAATTGTCATTTTAGCACAATGTTCAGGAACCTGCCATCTGGCCTACACGAATGCAGCTCATTCCATTCTATACACGTCATTGTTTGCGACAATCGCACACCACATGTGTTAGGTAACAACCCAGCACTCGCATGTTCACCGCTTTGGAAGGCGAGCAAAGTACGTGCCACACTCACGAACGCTAAAAATGGCGCCGACCAGAAGCGCTTTTCTGGAAGGGTCTATAGATATTTTGCTAAATTACTTAAGCTCCAAGGAGCATATTCATGCTACAAAAGCAGTTACGCACGCTGGCGTCTGCAACAAAAACTTTGTCGAAAGAAAATCTAAAACAAATGGCACGTTCCTTCAGGTGACTCGAGCATGTATGGCACCTGTACCCACATTCCGAGCATTTTCCGTGGTGCTTGGGTAATTTGTCAAAAAATGTAATGCGTGACTCTTCGACCTTCCTTCTCCAGCGTAACTGCTTGCTTCTGATCGAAGGAGAATGAATTTGCTGGCGATTTCACGAAACTAGCGAGCCGCGGCTTGAGCGTACCGAGTTGCAAAAAGGATTTTTTCAAAATCCCAATTGATTCCTTTCTTTTTTTTTTTTTTTTACTTTAGGCCAAGGTCATACTTTGCGCAACTAGAGATTATTATGAAATTCGTCTATCTATGCTGGAACGCAAACTACATGATGTAGAAAACTGCATCGGGCAGTGATTGGGTATTCTCTCGGGTCACGTGACATGACGTTGAAATGTAGTTTTTCCCTATGCAGTTCGAGCTATGCTCGTAAAATGATGCAGTTGGCGGTGACGTCAAAATGTCGTCACGATGCACTTTGATGATGCAGTTAACTGAGTGGTCGAGACGAAGCCAGAGATCAAACTGCATCGTAAAAGATGGCGACCCTAACATATGCATCTCTACTGTTGGGTTCGCCAGCGGATCGAGTTTTTAGAGAGATGCGAGGTTTGTAGGCGAATACCGGCTGACCAAAGGGGTGACTCGCTGGCTGTGCGACCAGCTTCGCGGTAAGCTCCAGCGGCGTCGCGAAGAGCCCGTGTGCTGACGGTCGAACTACAAGTCTTCGTAGCTCTACGCTTCTACGCCGCTGGCGGCTTCCAGGGAACCGTCAGGAACGACGAAAACATTGGTGTTAACCAGTGCTCTGTGAGTCGCATACTTGTGGATGTCACCAACGCTACCATCGATTGCCTCGGACCGAAGTGGCTGTGTTTCCAGCAAACTCAAGCAGAGAAGGCGCTCACAAAAAGGAAGTTCTTCGAGCGATGCAAGTTCAGCGGCGTGATCGATAAATATTCTAAATACTCTTACACGATTCAACACGATTGTGTTTTCATTTGAGTGCACCCCATATAAGCGATTTGGCTGAGCGAAAGGCCAAGCAAGCAACGGTAACACGCTTAAGTTGAGCTAGTTCGTTCATACTTCAGGTAAAGAGAGAGCGATATATACTTTATTTTAAAGCAACTACTTCAGGTAAGGCCAGCTGAACTAGAATAAACATACACATAAAGAAAAGACCATACACACCGTGGGACTAACAACTGATTTTCTTTTTCCTCCTCTTCTACTACGAACCCAACTTGAGGGAAATATTCTCTTTTTTCTTCTTTTTTGCTTCATACTTCACCGAAAATTTAACCTCCGATGGAACATTTTTTCTTTCTCGTGCAGCACGAGAGAAGTTGCACTAACGCAGTCAAGCATAGTCAAAAATTAAAATTTGTCGTTAGTTGTTTATACAGTAGGAGGTTAGTCTGCCTGAACATGGCGACATTGTTACCCACTGTAGATAAGCAATTTAGCCAGTGCAGTACGACTGCTAGCCTGGGGTCTTTAACGTGCATCACGCACGTAGTGATACACGACCACACGCCGGTACGATGCTCCTTCAGATCGAAACGGGCAGGGGCGGGAATCGAACCCAGGATCCCTCGGTTCTTGTTAACACAGAGGTTCGGGCGAGTTGGTTGCTCATGATCTACAGGGGGAACAGCGCACCCGCAAAACAGTCACTCGAGTCAACACACACACAAAAGAAAGAGACACTTACACAGCGCTGTGTGATGATGCTGTTTTGCGGGTGCGCTGTTCCCCTGTAGTGTTCTTTGTGTGTGTGTTGACTCGAGTGACTGTTTTGCGGGTGCGCTGTTCCCCCTGTAGACCCTGGGTTCTGCAGCGCGAGCTTTCGCTCCACGTGCTCCGAGCTGGTGTGCGCCTGGTGTGCGCTAGCCCACTTGGCGATTCTCCGAAATTCCCTGTAGGGAAAACAAAAACGATGTAGTTTCAACTCAATCGCCACTGTTCGGCGACGTCACCGGCCACGTCACGGTGCAGTTCTCTTCCGATGTAGTTTGCTGGCGATGGAGATTAGGCTCCTCCCACCGGCGACGTCACGATGCAGTTTCTCCACCGCTTTTTCCAGCATAGACAGATCGGATAGTACGAACGCCCCTGTTCTCTCGCTGTTTGACGCGAGAAAGGTGGGCGCGGGCGTACCCGATTGCCAGCCGCGGGAATTACAGTGACGTCATCTTTGGTCGGCGGGGAAAACTGGGGATAAACTGGCGAGAACGATGTATTGGTTTTGGTTCATTAACTGGAGTGAATCTAGAGGAACGAGATAGCATTTTGGAATCGGGAAGCCATCCATATTCAGATGATGCCTTTGGATTAGGTAGCTCAAAAAATCGGCGGAGCGTAGTACAATACTTCGCGCTCTCAATCTTTGCTCAGCACGTCCTCTTCCATACTTCCTTCCCCTTTCACTGCCTTGGTCGTATTATCCCCCCTCGCCGTTTAGGGGGAAAAGGGGGGCGGGGGGGGGGGGCTAAGATGATTATCTTTTTTTTTTTTTTTGTAGAAAACCGAGGTTATACGTCAGTGGTGGAGTTTAGAGCTACAAACCGACAAACACTTAAAGGGCCTCTGACACGCCAAAAAAAATTTTTTTTTTCATGCTAGGCGTTGAAATAGCATATCAGGACATCACAAAAAAAATATTTCACTATAGAGTTCCGTAGTTTTTCTATAAAAAATAGAAATACGAGGCCCAATTCAAAGTTCCCGCCGTGCACTGTGACGTAACAGTGTACCGCAAGGTGTCGGGGCGGTCAGAAGGAGGCCTCGCCGGAAGTCACGTGAGTTGTATCGCTCCTCGTGCTTACCGCGAGCGCGTGTAATATTTTTTTAAAATATTTTTGTTATTCTCTTCATTTCCACGAGCGATCCAAGCAGACAAGGTTTCTTTTATTTGCTTTTCATTGCTTAATGTTGCTGTAAAGGTAGAAGAAGCGGAGTCAGTGAATTGACGTGATTAACTACAATGCCTAGAAGGTGCTGTGTGAGGGACTGCCCCGGTATTTCACAAACTGAAGAAGAGATCACACTGCATGCATTTCCGAGAGACATACATCGGCCGCATTTGCACCTAGTAAACAAGTTCTACTGATGTTCTAGACAAATACGTACTTTGTGCTGGACGTTTACTTGTACTTGGTACACAAACCAGTTCGTATTCTTTAGACGGCTGGTATCTTTAGCCTGGAGAGTATCCGATGATTCAACGACCTCGGTGTCTGAATCTTCAGCAATGCGATCGGGCGTGTCGTATGCTAGCAATCCTAATTTCTGCGAGCGTTCTAAATTTTTTTTCAAAACTTGATAGCTTGTTTTGCGTTCAGTATAGCCCTGTATAATCGGACTGACGGCATGCACTCGTACACTGGCTTGTACTCGCAACGCTTTCATCATTGACCTCGATCACGTCGATCCACTGACTCTTCGTCCTCAAATTTTACAGCACGCAAACGAACCAGCGATGCAGCGGTAAAGAGCTAGTGGAACTGAAACTTCGTTTTCTACAATCGCTCGTAGAAAAAGCAGAATAAACAAACAAAAAAAAAATCTTAGGCACGGTTGCGGAGAGCTCGAGGAGTGAAACTCACGAGACTTCCGGTGAACCCACTTTTAGTGACGTAGGTCGATGCCTCCCTTCTGACCGCCCCGACACCTTGCGGTACACTGTTACGTCACAGTGCACGGCGGGAACCTTGAATTGGGCCTCGTATTTCTATTTTTTATAAAAAAACTACGCAACTCTATATTGAAATATTTTTTTTGTGATGTCCTGATATGCCATTTCAACGCCTAGCGTGAAAAAAAAAATTTTTTTTGGCGTGTCAGAGGGGTGCAATTATTTTAAGATTAAAAGAATTTGCATCTCGTCATCTTTACGTTGTTTATCGTGTCCCGGAGGATAGAGAAAACATCATCTTCATTAAAAAATGTCGCGATTCCGCTGCATAATCGCCAAGCAAAAGTCGAGCTTTTCCCCCAGCTGCAGCCGCGAGTGGCAGCCGAAGCTTACGTGACCTCGCTCATAAACAAAAGCCGGCCTAAAACAACTTTTGCCATGCACGCGCGTTCGTCAAAGCCTTATATTATGATTAGTTACTTCGAATTTTTTATACGGGGAAGGCCAGCGTGCGCGGAGCGTAGAATTACACTTTCAGCATTCTCCTCGATGCTTGAGGAATTTAGTGAAAGGTATATTTTCACTGGAGCCGAATTACACGGTTTTCAATTTATGATGGTGTTAGTACAGTTCTTACATCTGGCCAACCATGCTGCCGGTGTATCGTCCGCCTTTTACTGCTCACTTCTTCCAAATCGTTTCTAGGACTGAACTTCGTCGTCCTCTTTCGAACTTGGAAGGAAATTTTAACGAGGCTCGTCTTCAATTCAGACAGCCATAACATTTGGAAATTTTCCAAAGAAAGGTTAATTTAGTGTCACCTTACCCAATATCTGTACCACGAGCAACAAAACGTGTTTCTTAAGCTCAAATGTATGCCGCGCTACGTCGCGAAAACCCGGTAGCACGTCACATGAAGGGGCTTTAGTAGCACGCGTTCTTGGGTCCCCCTTTTCGGGAACTTTTTTCACGAAAACCACTTATATTCGCTACAACCAGTAGGTCACACCAGCTACCACCCCATAATGAAACACGGAACTATCGCTCATCTAGCCCTCGTCAAACTTGGCTAGGTACTCCTTGGTACCTAGTAGGGAAGGTCGATTAAGTTTTAACTTCGGTTCAGGTCAACCGGCTTCGGGCAAACGGGCCCTGAACGTCTTTCACGTGCCCATAACAGGAGTATTACAGCTTGTGGTCTGATATGCAACATCGATAGACGGATGCTTTTCTTTTTTCTTCCCTGTAGCCTTCATTAGTTTGTCATGGTTTAAATGTCCTCTCCTTTTCCAGCGGTATTCTGAAAATGTCTTTGGGTAACGTGACGTAAAGGTCGTCCAAATCCGCCTCTCCCCGAATCGTCCAAACTCGTTAGGGTTCAACGTCCCATGTGTTCAGCCGGCTCTGCTGTAGGTTTGTGTTACCGGAGGCATTGAACGGGACCTAATAATTTAATAAACAAAAAAAAATAAATAAAGATTAGAGGGGAAAACCTTTAGTTCATGTCGCCCGAAAACATGTCTTTCTTTCTTCCTTTTTTTTTTCTTCTCCGCTTTTTGTCGAGGGACGCTGCCATTGTGCGAGCGGGCTGTTTTTCGCAACGTGGAGTGTGAACGAACTCGGAAGCCTTCCGTCTCTGTCCACTTTTATCTCTGAATCTGCCCTGGGGCTAAGAAAAAGGCAGCTGGACAGTTGCGAGAGTTTAGATTGGGAAGCTGGACAGGCAGCCTCCTCAGCGGCCCGTGGTGTTCGCAATGTTTGGACTGACAAGACACGAGATAACAACGTTTTGTCGGGGAAGGCACGCTTCTCAGTTCCCCGCCTTTGGAGCTGTGTGATGGTGATGCGATTATGTCGTACGGTTACCTTTTGTCAAGCCAGAGGTAGTTATCCCACAAACATACCTTGGTTTCGTTTTTTTAAATTTTTTTCACCCCTTTTGTTTTGGACTGGTGTGGAGGCGGGCTGCTTTTTGGGCTTTCGATCCGCATATATTCAGTGCCGCAACTGAGTGGTATTTGTTTTTGCGGTTTAGTGAACCGCAACCGGTCTCTTTAAATTTATACCGTTATCTTGGTTTGCCCAGACTGTACCAGGCCGATGGCAATACTTGGAAGTTGAAAACGCCTGCGCTCCAGTTTTCGAGAGCGCGTAGTACGTTTCCTGACATACTGAAGGGGAGTTGAGCGAAGTAGGGAACCGAGATTAATCAACGCAAATTACCATGCGGTAGGGACTGGTGCTCGAAATCCATTTCAATCAATGAATTTTATTTCCTACCCATCTAAAAAAAAAGGCACAAAAAAAAACCACAAAAAAAACATGTCGCTACTTGACGAAGCCCCCGCCACCCCTTTTGCAGCGGAAAGCACTTCTTTATAGCGTCTCTGCGAACTTGACGTGCAGGTTGGAAATCGCACTGTACTGGCGAACTCAGTCGAAGGAAACCGAGTTCCCACTCAACGCGTAGCTTGACTGGATGGATTACCGAGTCTGACAGCCTTTCAGCAGTCAGTTGTTCGTTTCTGTGCAGCGTGACGTCCTCCTCTGAGCAGATAAGAGATAGTTCCAGGCACGCCGATTCACTGCGCTCCTCCGCAGACTTTGAAGTGGCTGTGCGATGATTTTCGGACTTTGGCCAATTAACCGCGGGAATTAATCTTGTCACCTATGGAACGAAGGACAGAAAACCGCGTTTTCTTGCGCGCGCTACTTTCTCTCAACTCCCACGTCTTCTTTCCAGTGACGTACTCTGGGGGATCATCATGTTTTCCCGCTTGGTTCTCTCTTCAGATGCCCCAGTCGCTTCTTCCGTGATTGTCGACTTTGCAAGGATTAGCATCACCGAAGGTCGCGGCGAGCGATCGAAACAAGAGATGGTTCGCCACGGGGCTGACGACGAGTGTAGCAGCAGAGGAGGACAGGTTTTGTTGACTTCCGCGTGTCCCCCCTGAAGACGTTTCACGGTAGTTCCCGTAACCGCCACACGCGGCTGCAGATCGGCAAATAATTCGTGTTTTCTTTTACTTTTACTCAGTGAAATAGTAATGTTTTGGGGCAAGGTAGCGCTTTTTTTTTTCTCACTTGTGCCTAGATAAACAGATAGGAAAATGAAAGACGTTTACAGATCTCTGTAATGCGAAATTAGAGTGCAGCTCTTGAGGAGGAGGAGGGGAGGGTGCGGAGGGGAGGGGATGCCCCCCTCCTTTTCCGTATCCTGTCCTCCCCTTCCTCCTCCTGCGTACCCTCCTTTCCTCCCACAGTTTCCCCGCTAAATTTAGCGGGAAAAATGATGTCACATGACTTGGTGTTACGTCACCTATGAACAATTTCAGTTCCTGTGCTAGATTTGGCGGGAAAATTGACGTCACGTGACCTCAACACCAATTCAGTTCCCCGCTGAATGTTGTGGTCACGTGACATTGAGGTCACGTGACGTCAATTTTCCCGCTAAATTTACCGTGGTTACGCCGACCCCGACGGCGACGCCGACGCCGCGAAACACGGAAACGGGCACCTATGAGCTGCGCTCTAAAAATACAAACTGCAAATTCTTTTAGCATCAGAATCGTTGCACTACCCCTTTAAGTTGAGTGGATGGTTATTTCCAGGAGGTTTTTGAGTTAGCCCGTGGAGAGAGCTTGACGGACAGCGCAAAGGCAAACGAGCGGAAAAGTGGGGGAAAACAAAAGGGGGGGGGGGGAGGGGAGCGACGCGTTTTAGAGCTTTTCGAGTGGGACAACTATTTATGCGAGTCCTTTCGTTCCCAGAGTTATCAGGCGTCGGCGGTGGCGGCTGCTGTCTGTTGCTAGCCGCAGTGCTTCGCCGGTTGGGCTTCACTGTGCTCGCTCCTTCAGGGACTCGAGTTGGTTGCAGCCGCTATCGCCCCCCGTCTTATCGTCTGCCAAAGATGCCCTCTTTTCCTCGAATGGGGGGAAAAAAAAAGAGAGAATCTTCGAGAGTTCTATTCACGTAAACACAAAGTCGTCTCCGGCGATGACGAGTCGTCCGTACTCATTAGGCGGGGGGCGAAGACTCTCGGGGTGCGATAGTAGGAGTCGAACCTTGCCAACTCGACGACCAGAGCTCGATCTCAAGCGTTGCGCGCGAGCGGTTCGGCTGTCTGTGCTCCACTTTGCGAACATCTGCCTGCACGTGGGCGGGATCTGGGTTACTCCATCCGCCAAACCGATGCGTCATTCGGACTGAACCGACCTCACCGTTGCTTGGTTACACGAAGCTTTCCGATTCCCGTATACGGTATATCTATACTTCGTTTCAGCTTGGGTCCAGACGCAGCCGATGCTACGAGCGCGAGCGTGTGGCCCTGAACAGTGCTTGCATTGCACGAGCGCGCGTGCTTGGCAGGGATGCAGAAAGCCCGGAGCTCGCGCTTGCAGCATCGCCTGCGTCTGGACCCAAGCTGAAACGAAGTATAGGGTTCCGTGTTTTCGGATAAATTCAAACTCACCGGTACATTTTTCGTCAATTGGAATTTATCTGAAAAACTCAGAATTTAGAAGTCATAAGAGCAAAATAAAATGCAAAAAGAAGGTGTTTTACAAATAAACTTTATAGGAGCACAAGGTCAGTGCTCCTGAGGAGATGCAACTTCAGTTTCCTTTGAAATCTCGTACTGACAAAAGGGGTTCTCGTCAAGGTTCCTTCAGGGCAACTAAGCATAATGCAGTAACCTTTTTTTTTTTTTTTTAATGGGGAACACAGTAAAATGAACTATCTAATTTCAAGGAATTTCAAGTCCGAAAAATCACGCTCCGAATTTCACGACGCGCGCTCGTTGCGTGAGTGGCGGAGGACCGATCGACTGTCATTTCCGCCTTCGCTGCTAAATTTGCAGTCACCAGGATCATCGCAAGAAAAAGCTGCACTTTGTTCACCCCTAAGCTGAGAGTGCAGCCAAAGTCGCAAGCGCGAGCTAGCCCACGCTCCTGACTTTGGGTAGCGCGAGTGCTCGTTCTGCGGAAGAACGTTTCAAAGCAGCGACCTCGAGCTCTCGTGCTTAATATTTTTTTTTTGTCCTTGTTTTTAGCTGGCGGTGTATTCGAAGACTGATGCAAGCAGAGCGCGCATTTTTTCCCTTTTTATTTGTATTTATTTATTATTATTGTATTTGCGTTGCCGACTCGCTTCCTCCTCACGGCAAAAATCCAACGTGGACGAACGCGGCTTGGCTTGCCGCCGTTCGGAGGAGGCTTTGCTCTCGCCGGCACGCTCGATTCTGTTGTGTGGATGTTTAGTTGCGCGGCCGCGAGCCAATGGCGGGGCGTGCTCGCTCTCGCAGTTCCGGCCTCTCTCGACGCCGTTTCCGATTTGCTCCTAAACGTTGTGCGTCCGTCGACGGCGGCGTAATCTGGACGTGCTATCGGTGCATCGGCCGCGGAATCATCGCCGAAGCCATGATTGCCCCCGGCGTCTCGTCGTCCGTCGTGTTGCTCCGTCGCCTGTCGCACCGGGAGCCTCGCTGTTGACAGGACACCGGGCCGCGACATGATCGCTGCCTTGCTGGTCTTCGTGTCCGTTTACCTGGCCGTCAGGTGAGACCCGCTCCCCACTGGCGCCCGTCATTCGTCGCTTGAGCGTGCACCTTTTCGACGAGGTGGTTGCTTTTTGCCTCTTTTCGTTTGAGGACTGCGTTGTATTCTCGGGCCGGTGTTGGCGCGCGCGGTTCTCAGGCCTGACCGGGAAGTTGAGTCGTCGTTTGACAGCGTCCCCCGCGTGCTCTCGCTGGATGTTGAAGGCTGGGAGGAGATCGCCGGTCGAAATGACATTCGCTTGCTGCGTACATTACTCGTCGTTGGCGTTTCAGTTCGGGCACGTTGCTATTACTGGACCCGGAAGGATTATTTTTTCGAGGGTGACTCCATTAGTCCGGACATGGCCTCCGAGATACCTGGGCCGGCTTGTTAACAACAGCGTCTCAGCTGGGCGAACGAAAACACTGCTAAGGTCTGCGCGCGCGGGCGCCTTGAGACGCGGTTTGAGTCCCGCTCACCTCGTGCGCTGGCTTTGACAGTGCCTTATTTCCCCAGTCTCAGCTCCTGGCTGTGGGAAGTGCATTTCTAGCGCGACTGCTCGGTCTGCGGGAGAACGTTTTCAAAGCAGCGACCTCGTGCTGTCGTGCTTGTGTCATTGGCTGCGGTTAAGGGTGAACGGAGTATAGCAAGCCGGCGGGCGCACAGTGCTCTCCTCCGACTCTTCCAAACGCTCGTTTGCCTAGCGGAAGGAGCGTAGAGCACAGCTTTTCCAGTCCTCCCAAAGCCCATTGGAGCCAGCATCAGCATCTCATACCCTAGTTACACTGCCACCCTTAACCGCAGTTAAGTGTGACCGAGACTAAACTGCGGTTAAGAATGGCCGATGGACATCCCAAACCGTAGTTACACGTAAGTATAGTTAGCAGTTTCTGCGAACTCCTTAACCGCAGCAAAGTCTGACCTCAGCTACACTTAACTGCGGTTAAGGGTGCCCGCGTATAATGCCATCGTTATAGAGTTATAGAAGGTATTTACTGGACACCATATTTGAGGGCGATGTTTAGAGCGCATGCTCTGAACGAGCTCATATTACTATGCTGCTAAGACCGGTACTCTTAATGGTGCGGAATGCACGTTGCAGAAGAACTATGGAAGCTCGCCGTCAGCACGCGCTCAGCAGTCGCACACAGCTATGGCCGCCAGTGAATACACCCTATACCAGTGGGACTGAGGTGGATTTAACTGCGATTAAGGGTGCCTTACAGGCCGCAGTTCCGCTTAAGTATGGTTAGCAGTTACTGCCAGCTATGTGCCCTAGTTACACTCTTAACCACTGTGAAGTCTGACCGCTTACACTTGACTGCGGTTAAGGCTGCCCGTATAACTAGGGTATTAAAGGTCAACACGCGTCATGCAGCTCGTATTTTTGTTCGCACTGCGAAGGCTGAGACGCGATTAAAGTGCCCTGGCTCTGGCAGTGTTTCACCCATCCTTCGCCAGGACGCTGCTTCCAGCAAGCCGCCCCTGATCATCAGTAAACAGTGGGCGAGCTTGCCGCAGAAAGTTCCACTGCTACGAAAGGGCCGAAGCCGTCAAAGCCCTGCCGATAGCAAATTTGCCACGGCGAGACGGCGTCCGATGAACACTTGAGGGAAACGCGACAAACGACAGAACAAAAACGATGGGCACAATTAAACAAAGATGTCAAAAAAGAAGCGATGTAGTTTGCACTTTGAACTCCCATGCGAAGGACGAGACCAGAGATAAACTCCTATTCAGTAACGCGATGTGCGAGAAGATAGGGAGCATGACGGTTTCGCTTGCTCAGTCTCGCAAAGAAAATGCTATTTTTGGGTCAGAAACTTTATGGAAACTCGCTATTGAATCGCCTCTATTTTTTTTATCAAAATGATTGGACGCGTAGTTTGTCTGAAAACAATCAGATGTGCGTGTTCTCTTCTACATCGTTCCCGATTTCAAAAGAACGACTCTCAAAGTTTAACCTACCGCTTCCTTGAGAGAAAAGAGAAAGTGTTGTGGTGAGAAGCAACGAGTATGATTCACTTTGATCAGAAATAATATTCAGTATGGTTATAAATAATAGTCAACATGATAAATGCGCGTGTCATCAGAAAGTGAATTAAGGAGTATCCGCGAGGGTCCGTGCTGGGTCCCGCTACTTTTTTCTTTCGTACGTCAATGGCTTGCCGACGAAATCCAGTCGACCATTCGTTTGTATACTGATGCTTGTGTGGTACATAGAAAAATATCCAGTATGCATGATTGTATTCAACCTTACAATGACTTGATTAGTATAGAAAATTATTGTAGAAAGTGACAGATGCAGGTAAATATCTCCAAAACAAATTCCTAAATATTAACATTAAGCGAAATAAAGTCGCATTTAATTACTCTCTCTGTTTGATGTGCCCACTGAACGTGTACACACCTACAAATATATTGGGGTTCATTTCATGTCAAACATCTTTTGGGAGGCACACATTAAACGCATAACCGCAAAGGCAAACCCAACTCGGCTTCGTAAGAAGAACACTGCACATGGCCAATTGGGAAACAAAACTCTTAGCTTATACCGCCACATGTCCTCCCTCAGCTAGAATATACATCTGTAATGTGGAACCCTCATCAGTATTTTCCAATAGAAAAACTATAATCCGTCCAAAACAGAGCTACTCGCTTCATTCTAAAAAATTACGCACAAGTATCGCAAGACTGAAGAACGAACTTGGTATATTGCTCTTGCGGAGAGAGGACAACTATCCAGACTTGCCTCTACTGCTATACTAGGGGGAACACATTCTGCGGCGCTCATTTGGACCTAGAACACTAAATCTTCCCCTGACGGTCTGGAAACACCGTGTGCAATTTAAAATGCGCCGAAAACACCTCCCACCCCGCATTACTGCCAGGCAGTGTTCCTCCGCAATGCGCAAATAGTCCGCTACCGAGTCGCGCTGATGTCCGTGGGAATCTGTGCATACTGTACATCCGCAAGAAAGACAAAACATAGTGGAAAAAAAAACACACACACAAGCTTACGTACAAGCCACCGGGATATCTGTGCTTCATATCAAGCGTGGCTACCAATTCGAGGAGGTATTCCTGGCACGCGACATTCGAGACACGAATGTTTCGTTGACTTAGACGTAACGTATGAAAACGATGCTATGTGAAAAGTTGAACCGAGCTCAACTCCTTACGTTGTTACGACGAGCCTTGTCCCCTTGGTTGCCACGGTAACTCACCGCCTAGCTCGTCTTCACCGAAACATTCGTGTTTAGAATGTCGCGTGCCAGGCTATCTCCTTGAATAGACCTATTGCTAAATTACCCAAGCATCAAGGGGAGTGCAGGGATTAGTGTTCCACTTGCCACACGCGCACGCCTTCCCCGTATAAAAGATTCGAAGTAAATAACCAAAATAAAGCGTTGACGAACGCCCGTGCAAGATGCAATTCGTTTTAGGCATTTGCTTTTGAAAAGTTACCACTGCTGAGGCCTGCACGTGTAGCGCGTGGATCACCAATCCCTGCATTCTCATTGATGCTTGGGTAATTTAGCAATAGGTGTATTGGTAGCCAAACTTAATACGAAGCACAGATTTTCCGTTGACTTGGACATAAGCTTTCGTAACGTAACACAACGTAAGAAAACGGATGTGTGTGAACCAGCCTTTATCCGAGCAGGCCCAGCAATCGAGTGCTACCCCCTCGCGCACCCTGGGAGTGTGCCAACGTCGTTCTCTTACTTATGCCAGGACACTTAACTCATCAACAGACTTGTTCCGAAACTCGAAGCGCCTCATCGCCGCGTGCTGCCGCGTTATGCATTGTGGGAATCAGTAGGAAGCAAAATCCATACGGCACTCCGTTCCTGGCTTACAGGTTCCCAGAATGCAACGCGCGCGGTGATGGATTTATGGAATATATTTAATGAGATGAAATCAGCTCTGACCATTTTAATTGTAGAGATTGTGTGTATAAAGGCACGCTTCCTTGCATTTATTCGCCGGATAAATTATTTTGTTCTGTTTAACGATTAAAAAACAAGCGCGTTTACCGGGCAACAAAAACGCCCGATCGAGTTTTTCACGACGATAGGTGGCGCTCGACACCCTGCACAGCCAGAGCCGTATATTAGGAGAGTTTGGACAATAGGCGGAGCAAAGGCCGCCGCCAGCGCCAGAATATTCCCCACGCCTAGAGCGTAAACTAAATTTGTGACACAGCGTCGACCAATCAGGAGACCTCTACTCCATCTCACAAATGTCTGCAGTGAAGACAAAGGCACAGGCGCGTGAGCCTAGCTCAGCGAAACGCTTTTGTTTGCACGAGACCTCGTGCATAGGAGGCACTTTCCAAAGCCACGCGCTCGTGCCCACGCCTTTGTCTGCACTGCTAGAACAGCGTCCTGAGACTGGCTGAAAGAAAGCAGTGCAAAGGGTGGGGTGCGCGAGCGTCTTGAGACGCGGAGTCCCGCTCGGCACGGCTATCCGCGAGCAGCCAAGCTATGAGGCGCGAGACCAGCGCTTTTGCGTTTCTCCCCAGCTCGCGCGCTCGAGCAAAGCCTGAACGCACGGAGCTTCCGTGCTCGCGCTTCCAGTTTTGCCTTCGCTCGCACATAAGGTGAAACAGAAGTATAGTCGTGTCACAAATTTAGAGCACACGACCACCGCTAGGGGCTGTTTCGCGGCCTGTGGTTGGCCCCGAGATGCTCGCCTATTCAAACCAATGTATGGCCAAACTCTCTCAATAAACGGCTCTGTGCACAGCTTAGGGTGCCTACATGTCTGGTCTGTCTCAGGGTGAAGACATCCATTGTTGCACTGAATGTTCAGCGCGTGACGCTCTCGCGCACTCGGTGCGTGACCTGGGCGCTAAAATGGCGTCTCTGCATTAGCCAAAGCTACGCGCTCGAGCTGATTGACACCGGATTGCGCGTACTTCAAAGTGCATAAAAAACGATTGGGCGTAAAAATGGCTGAGATGTCACCACTCAAGCAAAAGCGCGCGTGTGTATGAAGGCACTCTATGCACAGCTCAGCCAGAGTATCGCGTTCCTTTTCCTTTCGCTGCCAACTCCGTATTGGCGGAGAAGAGGTCACGTGCACCGAGCTGGATCCGACCTTAATGCGAGAAAGCGACCTTGCAGGCGCCGAGTTTCGGGCGGATCATGTTTCTCGCTTTGCGTTTGCGAAACATACATCCTACACTAAAATAGAACGAACTAGAAGGTTCCTTGACCATTCAACATTATGTGTATAGCCACTGGATGCAGCATAATCGCGTTGTTTTATAACGCGGGCGATGTTTTAAAACGCGTTTTCAAAGTCTGGGAAGAAGACGTCACGGAGGACGATCGCGTAGCTCGCGTCTGCGGCGCTCGCGGAGTGATACGCGAGTGGCACATCCGGGCACTTCGGACCAGACGACAACGCGTAGCTATAGCTAACGAAAATCCAACATGGCCGGCCTTGGAGCACCCTTGCGATACTCTGCTCCGCAAGCGGAGCATATACAGTTACTCTACTCGATTAGGGGCCTTACTCCGAATTCAAAGCGGAAAAACCCGGGGCTTTGGCGCACCCAACCACATGACCTATGCGCCCAGGCCATTGCATTGTCGCCGTGTGAGATGTATTCCCCCTAGTCAAATTTTTGTTTGCCTCACTGCGCACTTTGTATTTACCATTCCCCATCAAAGAGATATTTGTATTGTCCGGCTGGATTCCCCGTACCCTCACGCACTGGTAGTTCTCGAAAACTTCAATTGGTCCCACCAAGAACAAACCTCTTTAAATGTTCACCTCTGCAATTATCATTTCTGAACGAAATTCCCTTCCTGATAACATTGTCACTATTCAGGAATTGCACTGTCAGCTTTCTTAAAGGGGCGATGCAACAATTTTTCTGCTTTCAGTAAATACCGCTTAGAATTATTCCCTGGCATTTGTAACCGTATATGAAACACACGTTATTTTGTTTTTTTCTCCACGCAAATACAGTATCCGAAGAAAAATCGAGAAAAACAAGCAGCGTTCACCCCCTCAACTCGCAGCCTGAACAAGCGGCCGCCTGATCGTTTTCATAGGCACGGGCTGGGGTTGGCAAAGCACGGCACGCGCTGAGTTCCATTGTTAGTGCTGAGGTAAAGTACATCTAAAATATACTTGGAAGTAAAAAGTAAATGAGAGGTTTTGTACTTAAAGTAAAGTAGTAAGGCTAGTAAGTACACCGGGCGCATATACTTGGAGTAAAATACTATACAATGTACTTTCGAAGCAAAGTACAAGTACTTTTAACAAATCTTTCATTATGCCCTGTCATTCCCCGATCGTGTGTTTTTAACTGGCATACATTGCCTCAAAGGTAATTGGGGGTGCATCAGTTTTTTTTTAATGGTGGCGAATATTGGATAAACTGAAGTGGCCATAGATTAGTATTTTCGGAAATGGCGCTAAATTCGAAATCCCCCGACTTCTGAATTTGGCGCCGCTTGCACGTCAGCCGTCAACCCCGTAGCTTCCGCAAGCAATCCTCTCATGGAGAAGTTAGGGTGTCCTCTGGGTGTCCTCTCCTAATATATTAACCTCCTCGCTTGCATTGACCGAGCAAGTAAATAGGGAGAGTTCAAAATGCTGCTGAAATGCTGCTAAACGTAACAAGACCAAATTCTGGAATGTACTTTGAAGTCGTAAATTGTACTTTCCTTGGAAAGTACCAGAGAAATACATGTACACACTCGGAGAATACACTTGATGTAAAGTAAAAGTTTTCTAAACCTACTTGAAGTGGTACTTTAAATACAATATACTTAAAGTACTTCCCAACTCAAGGTTCGACTATTCCCGTCATCGCAGTTATTGGACACGAGTAGACTTGTACGGGACTGATTACAAGTAATCAAATTACTTGTAATCGATTACTTTTGGAGTAATTTTGTAATCATCTGATTACCTTTATTGGGTAGTAATCACGATAGTAATTCGATTACCGTATTTTCCGAACTATAGTCCGCGGACTGTATATACATGTTTAAAAGTTTTATGCTGTGCGGATTATGTACGAGTCCGGACAGGAAGTTTTTTCAAGTTCGTTATTACGACGAAACGTGACGAATGTTGTGAATTAAAGAGTATGTTAATAATGATTTATGTACGGTAAAAGCTTCTTTGTGAGCTAGAAAACCTGACATTTGTCAAGGTGTGCTGTGTATGAGAAGATTTTCGTGTCGACTTTGCACGGCGTGCGGACTATGCACCGGGTGCGGGCTATTTAAACGCAAACTTTTATTTTTGACCCCAAATTTGCCCCTGTGTACTATGCACCTGGTGCGGACTATAGTCCGGAAAATACGGTACTTTTGGAAATATAATAAAATCCGGTACACGTGACCGATCTCCGTGCAGCTCACAGGGCCTTCGAACTGACGCTCTGGCACCTTCCCCGCGACCAAGGGGCATCGCGCCACCGTCAGAAAAGAGACAATCGTAGCAGCAGGGCTGAACATAGAGGATGTCGTGGGCTGAACATCCTTCGCGTTCGTCATCGTGAAGGGGATATCCCAGTGGTTGATTCTGAAGTGGGCTTGTGTCCACCGCCGTGTCGACTGCCCAACTCCAAGTATTTCCGCCGTCGTTGTGTAAGTGACCGGTCTTCGCGGCCACTCACTCCGTAGTCTTGTTCTAAAAGACCCATCGAAGCTTGGCACCGCGGATCTTCATTAAACACGATTATGTTTATGTAACCAAATAATGACCCCCTTAAAGGGTTTTCGGCGTCGCTCGATCCTTTGTCGGCGCAGTCACATCCGGGTCACTCTTGTTGTTTTCCGCTTGTTTCGAGCTACGGATTTCGGTTTCGATGGCACTCCCTGCATGATAACGTCTGCGGACGTTTCTCGGAAGCTCCATCGGGAAGCGGAGCACCCCCCCCCCCCCGCCCTTTTCGAGAGCGCATTGCTTTTCAGCGAAAAGTGCACAATCGGGACGGGCTTGGCCCCACGAGGTTCATTCGCGATCCTCAATGTACGTCTTTCGCGGCGGAGCCAAGCGGGACGAGCCAGCGGCGGAGCCAGCGGCGGAGCCAGCGCAGCCTCCGCATCCCTCCGAGAATGCCGCGGGATCCTTCGGCGAGCCGCTTCCGTGACCCGGTGCGGTTCTTTCCGGGACGCTCACGTTTCGCCGCTGCTTGCATCTCTCGGCCTCCTTCTATCGTATTCTTTGGCGGATACGCAACCCGTTCCGCGTCTGCGGGGCTCGGTCTTCTTCCGTTTGGGAGCCGGTGCCGCGCGTCGGAATGAGCGCGGTCCCTGCCCGCCGTGACCTTGGCGGAGTGCCCGCCGCGGTCGACCGCTCTTCACTTGCCCGGGTTTTGGTCGAGCACGCGGCGTCGTCCGCGGAGAGGACACGAGCGCTTTGCCGCGACCGGGTGGCACTCTGTTGGTCGAACGACGTTTTAGCGAACGCCGACTTTTCATCGAAGGACACTTTAGCGAATGGTCGGTCGCCGCGAAGCGACGTTTACGGGTGGGCCAAGTCGGTTAACATGAGCCTCCGCGAAGAACGCAGCCGGGGGGGGGGGGGGGGGGTGGTGGTTGGTTGGTTGGTTGGTTGGTAGGTAGGTAGGTAGGTAGGTAGGTAGGTAGGTTAAAGGGGAGTGCAACGATTTCTGGACTTCGGTCAAAGAATTGCGGAAGTTGCCCTCTGACACTTCTGAAGTAAAGCATAGAAAACCGATTTCGCCTGCGTGTCCCAGTTGTTGCGTAAAAAAACGATGAATATTGGCATTTCGGGCACCCCTCAACTCACTCCCAGTCTTCAGGGTCACACCTGGTCGCACTCCCAGTGACGTCATTCGGAGTGCCGTGTAGCTTCCCGTGTGCTATCTGGGAGGACGCTTCCTCTCCCTCTCTCTGCTGACATTAGCGGGCGCTATGCTGCAGCTTAGAGCCGAGCGAGGTCACGTAATCTTTTCGCCGTAGTTCCTTCGGCTGCCACTTGGGGTTGCAGGTGGGGGAAAAAGCTCGACTTTTGCTTTGCGATTATGCAGCGGAATCGCGACATTTTTAATGAAGGCGGTGTTTTCTCTATACTCTGGGACACGATAAATAACGTAAAAATGACGAAATGCAAATTCGTTTAACCATAAAATTGTTGCACCGCCCCTTTAACACGCGCCCCGTTTATTCGCTAAAACATCAATTTGCTCAAATGGCGCTCTTCGGTAAAACGTCATTCGCTGCTCTTATGATATGGACCCGTATGAATTCCTGGGGGAAAAAATGAAAGGAATTTGGACAGATTTTAATGAGGCTCGTATTCCGACAATATCGCTGTGACAGTGCATAATGCCACTCACTTTTCTGCAGTACTATTAGGACCCCGAAACATATCTTGAGGAAAGTGATGCAGTTTCTGCAGTTCTTATCAATATTCTGAGTAAATGCATTGTCTATGTTTCTTATCCAAGCATAGTCTGGAAATGTCCACCTTTATCTCCAGAGGCATTGTTGGATTGTTGCTAGCTTACATTTGTATGAGTATCACACATATCTGTATGTGTGACCCTCATCAGTCGCACATATCTTTACATGTGACTTATAAAGAGCCCTCTCTAGCAATGTATAATAATGTTTGCTCCATCTTGTATTATACCTTTTCTGCTGAAACTGCTGGCATTGTTATTTTTCGTGTACCTGATTTAGTTAGATGTATTGGTCAATCTTTTTTCCCATCTCTACAAAATATCAATAGGAGATGTAGTTTCAGTAAATAATAATAGTAGGCAGCGTATTTTGCCTTGAAGACAACTTTCGATTCCTATTTGTTTTCTAAAGCAGTAGATGCAGAATAAGAATTGCCCTCTCGTGATAAAGGTTACACTGCTTTCAACAAGGTTTCTTGAATTCCTTGCTACGGCTTTAAAGAATAACTGCAAAGAAAAAAGTGTTTTTTTTTAAACAGCCTAATTGGGACAAGCATGTCACAAAACAAATCTTCCACGAAAAAGCAAATTTTTTCTACCAATATTTACGCCACAGCACATAATTTAGTCGGAGTCACAACCTCTCCACATTTGAAACTCCCGCTCTTTCGACGCGCGCGGAGTGGCTGTTACACGTCACTTTGTGACGTATAGTGGCCACTATGTGACGTATAATACCAACTTCGTGGCGCACGATTTAAAACGGACGAAATAGCCGCAAACTAAAATCAGTCTCGCGCAATAAATATTGCTGTGAAAAATTTTGTTTTCGGCGGCAAAATTGTTTTGTGACATGCTCGTCCCAATGAGGCTGTTTAAAAATACACTTTTCTTTGCAGTTACCCTTTAAGGAAACTGGCTGTAATAATTTACTAGTGGGTTAACATCCAGTGGTATATGCTATCAACGTCCTGGGAATAGTCGCTGTTTTTTTGTTATATGCTCAATATAACATTTGATAGTTGAGTGCTACACTAGAGACCACTATACATAATATGGGGGACTTTGTTCTTAGAGGCTTTTTTTGTTGCAGGATCATGTGATTTTTACAGTGAGGTGTGTAGCTGGTGATTATGTTGGTATTTAAAATGTTTAGATTTACTCCATGTGAAAATGTAATTCAGTTCAATTGCATGTGTTGGAAAACAACTTACCTGGTTAAAAAAGGAGACATTCAACTAAGCCCTAATTAGGAACCCAGTGTTCCCAGGTCTACTCGGCCTCGTCTTCAGGGGTGACTGTGGCGATAGCCCCAACCAGACAGATCTCTTTGAAATGTTCATGTTCAAAACTACTTATCTGGTGTTTCAGTTCAGGCTCAGTTAAAGGTTTAAATACCAGACCAGCATTTAATCTCTCTCTGCACGTTGCCACGTTACCTTACTCAGCCAGTAGAGCTCTGTCAATTTCCCACTCAATAAGATTACTGCTGGGGAGTCGGAACAAATACATAATTGGTTGGATAAGCTGCAAGGCAGCCTTGCAGCAGTAATTCAGGACTGGAAGTTAGATATTGTTTGGTAATACTACTCCCTCCCAAGCCACATGGCAGCTTGGGAGGGAGGTGTCTAATATTTTGTTGCTGTGCACATAGAAATCTAATTTTTGAGTGACTGACAATTGAAAGTAATTTTTTTTTTACTTTAGTTTTGTAATGGTTTTGGTACAGCGGCCTGTGGTTTTACTTTTGCTCAAGGAAACCCACCTCTATTGCCTGATTAATGTAGTCATTGTTAAAGAAACACTAAAATCCACCAAAAAAATTTAAAAAAATTTTTTAGGCTATTTAAAATGAAGTTAGGAGACTACCCAATCAATATTTTGCTAGTCACATATGTTTTTAATAGAGCCAAAAAAACTCAACTGCTCGACTGTAAGGCAGGCATTGAGTGAGAATAGAAGAGGTAATAATTTTTTGGACAATTGTATTTTTATAAGCCATTAAGACATTGCATGACGAGACTCAAGCTTTAAAAGGATACTTGAATGAAATTTGAAATATACCCGTCGTGTTCAGAAATAGGCTGAGTATGATCCACAATATCCGTAAATGACAATCACACGTTTGTATTTTGATCCTGGCGGCTGTATTTTTCGTTATAAACGGCCCACTCTAGCAAGCGCTGAGAGAGCAGCCAGCGGAGAGCACGTGACATCCGCCGCAATCGTGACATAGATTGTCTCCGGGCTAGCAGTGCTGACATCAGGATGTCCTAGCCCTTCTAGCCACCCAAGCAAGGCCACTACAGCTAACCCCAAAGTTGCTTTTGTATGAAGTTTGAGTGATGGGTTAATCTTCATGATCTTGTAGCAGGACAGTAGCGACCTCTGGGACACACAAAAGAGTCTTGGGGAGAGAGGAGTTCCTCCTTCCCCTCTTTACTCATGGTGGCCAGAGGCCAGACAGTTATCATCCCTACCTGTTAAAGGGGCACTGACACCCCAAAGGTCGTATATTTTGTTATTGTCTAAAACGACGCAAGTTGTAGTCATAAACACGCAAAAAAAACCGCATCGCGAAAAAAAATTTTCCGCGCGCGCGCGCGCTTTTTTATTTTGGCGTTTAAATCTCCCGCCGCTACCTCCTTGCTTCTTATGATCGATGACGTCAAAAATCAGGAAATTTAGAAGCTTTGTAGGCGACATTTCTATAACATTTAATAATGGCAATCGTAAAACATGTTTTTTAACGCAATTGCGAACGCACTACGGCCCTTCTTTTTGAAATACCAAAAATCAGAGTTCGGTGAGATGTCCCTTCCTAGATTTGTGTCCTCTCTTTGGCGGCGCTCGAGCAGATCGGCGTGTCGGCGAAGAAACCGGTTTTTCCCGCGCCGGCTCCCTTCTATCCCGCCAGCTCGCCTCCTCCTCGCATCGGGTCAGCGGAGGTCCGAGAGAAAGTCGAGTCGCAGGAGACCGCAAAATTTGACTGACTGCACTGCCGGAGATCGCGCGGGAACTTCAAATTCAGCATTTGGAAATTGTTTTTTTAATTCACAAATACTGAATTCCCAAGTTTCGAATTTTGAGGGTAATGTCCCGGCACCGTTTTCAATCGTTTCGGATAATAAAAAAAATATGATTTTGATGTGTCAGTGCCCCTTTAAGGTTCCTAGATGGGCATTACAAACGAGGCGTTAGCAACATCCACCAGATGCTCTTTGCTAATCGTTTAATTTGTTTTAAAATTCCTTTTCGTGTCCTTTTCAACAAAAGATTGGTGTGTCTGATGTGATACTGCTCCCTTGAACACGAATAAAATAATATATTTCTTAATAGTTTTTTTTTTATAGACCACTGGAATACTTTGCAAATATTTGAAACAATGGTTTACTGAAACGTGCATGCAGCACTTCTGCTCTTTGCAATAAAAATTTAACATATAATCAATAAAAAGAGATAATTCTGACCTTTCGAGTGATATCTATTTTAATAAAAAAAGTTTAATTAGGTCATACAATATAGTTTGCTCAACATTGCCAAAATCATCAAAGTGACACAGTTTGACATTTTGCTCGAAATTATTTGAAACTTGAAGAAAAAATGTAAAGTAATTGAGAAGAATGACATCTATTTCTAGACTGTTCCAAAAAAGTTCAAGTGCAGTCACAGGAAGGAAAGGGGAAAAGGTCAAACATGTGATTCCCAATAGGCAAGAAATTTCTCCGCTTTCACCTCTGCCGCTTCAGTAATCATTCAATAACAGGTTCCGTGTTTTCAGGTAAATCTGAAAAGCTCGGAGAAACACTCGACGGTAAAATTTTCGTCAATTCAGGTTTATCCGATAAACTCTAATTTCAATGTTGCAATGCAAAAAAAGAAATTTTACAAAGAAGTTTAGAGAGCACAGATCTCAATTGTCCTGAGTAAATGTCGCCCCAGTTCACTTTCAATTCTCAGACCATTGACAAAAGGGGTCTTACCGTTCATCTTGTCAACGTTCATTCAGCAGTCTAGACAACAGGTCTTCTTCTGGGTCACGACAAAAGCAACTGTTCTCGTTTCCAGTTGGGACTAAACGTTTTGGGCTTCTTGGAGGAGGGAGGGATTTTGTTTTTGTAACAATGAACCATAAAGATCTTATAGAAGGGGAAGAGGGAGAGGGGCGGGGCAGTTGAAGCTTCTATATTACACCCTTTACCATTCTCCCCCATGCAGCTGCGGGGGTTAGGGGCGATGGAATAGGACGGGATATAAATGAGCTTCCAGTGACTACCCACAGGGGATTAGGAATTTTAAGGTATTGACATTTATCGAAGCCACCCTTGCTTGCAAGTTTTAATGTGGGCAAGATTAATGCAAATTCAAGGGGTCATTTCCCGAAAAAAAATTTTGCCATATCCTCGGCAAGGATGTTCGCGTGGTCAAAGACTGGCGGGTACAAGTTGTTCAGGTGGCGCTTTCAGGCGTGAGCCGGCAATTTGTCGGCACAATTTTTGTGATCAGGCAGATTGTCTGCCAGACTGCATCCGATATCCTGACATCTAAATCGCGAAAGGGAACTAAACGGAACAATGCTTGTTGACAGTAGCAAATAGCGGGTTCGAGTCGCAAATGAGGCCATCAATACAGATATCATTTTGTGCTCCGAGAAAAGATAGCAAAAGTAATGAAGATAAAGATATAAAGATAATTCATGTTTTAAAGGAAGCCAAGCTTTTTGGAAGATGTTTTCCATATTGTGCAAGGTCAGTTTGCTCTGGGACACGGCATGTCATTACATTGCTCTAAAAAAATAATGTATGGATAGTTATGCAGCTCGGCACTTGAATACGCATTACAATTTCAAGGGGTGTGGGCGTAATAAGACGACTGAGAATTCCAAAAAAAGGTAATAACAATAAAATAGGATATGAAAAGCGCTGCTGGCAGGCGTCCTTGCAATCCTTGTAAAATGGCAATAGTTCCTCGGAAATCTGGACAAAATATATTGAAATTTGGCACTTGTGCGGTCATCACCACACTGATTTATTAATCTGCCCTCCCATTAATTTTATAACTTAAGATCCTGTAAGCTGTGCGGATTGTGGAAATGTTAATATTTTGAAAACTATGGTGAAGCGACTTGTGCTTAGACACATCTCAGAGAGTCAGAATTTATGTTGTTGACGCATACCATAGATTAATCGAGAAAGAAGTTAACAAGGCTCTCGCGGGACCCAGGCAAACGAAAACGCCAGTTGTCGACGCTCTGTGTCCGGGTGGAGAGGGTCATGTGGTGCACCGACAGAGCGTTTTTGGTTGAAAGGCCACCGGCAAGGGCTCGCCGGTGATTGACCACCTGAATTTGCCATAATTAGTATTGCCATTGGCAAGGGCGGCAATACCAAATCCAAGTGAAGAAATATTTGATACATGTACATTCTTTTGAATCTAGCAGATGTTTAAACCATGATAAAATATATTTTTATTTTTTGAAAAGTAGAAAGCACTGCAAAATTGAGCTCTGAATTTCAGAGAATTCGGAATCTAACAAAAATAAACTCCAATGAGCTCCAAATGCTCGGCAAGAAATAAACTTCGGTTGTGAGAAAAATTTTGTGACGGCGATGTACGAAATTAGGTTGAAGTAAAATATTTTTCATTGATGTAACACTTGCAGTGTGGTTATAATTACTCAGGATAAACAAGCAGATTTGTTTTGTGTGGATTCTATAGAGTTGACAAGGCAAGTTGTACCGGGATCCCAGATGGAGGCTGCACATTCAAGCTTGGAGCGCACTACCGTAAAATACCGGGCAAGCGCCCACTCAAACTTTGGAGATAATTGGCCAAAAAATGCGGGATGGGCGCTTGTCCGGTCATCAATTTTACGTATAAATGTACTGTGCATATTTTCTCAGATCTTACAAATCTGGTAATGGGCGCTTAATGTGGAATGGGCGGATGCGCGGTATTCTACGGTAATGTTTTATAAAGAAATAATTTTAACGAAGATTGGGCCACAAAAAGTTAGGCTTAAGATACCCAAGCATGCGGTTAGCATTATTAATGACATAAGTAACATGTAGGTTCCAGGAGAGGTCAGAACTAAGGGTGACACCTAGATACTTATGAGAGTCTACTAGTTCTAATGATATGTTATTAAGGCTATATGTAGTATTAAAAGCAACTACGGGTTATGTGCATTAGTTTACATATCTCTATGTTAAGTTTCATTAACAAAAGACCGCACCATTGAAGAATAGAGTCCAAATCATCCTGTAATTGTTGGGAATCAGAAGTTGTTAGATAGTATTCGGTAGATAGCGCAGTCGTCAGCAAATATTCTTACGAAAGAGGAGACAACACTGGGCAGATCGTTGATGTAGATTAGAAAACGTAAAGTACCTAAGACAGACCCTTGTGGTACTCCAGAAGAAACAGATGTAAGAGTAGAGTTAACATTATTGCAGGTTACAAACTGCGAACTGTCCGTTAGGAATGCTACAAGCCAATTAAATACATAGGGCTCGATGTTAAGTTTACTTAATTTATGAAGTAGAAGTTTCTGTGATACTTTATAGAATGCTTTAGAAAAATCAAGAGAAATGCAGTCCACCGAAATCAGAGTGAGTTGTGTTTCACAGGAAAACATTTTTTCTAGACCCATTTTGAGCTGATGGGAAAAAAAGAGTTGGATTCAAGGCAATTAACCAGCTGTGTGTATATGATGTGCTCAAATTTTACAAGGAATGCTAGTTTGTTGCAATAGGCCTGTAATTGTAGGGGAGAGCGCTTGTCACCAGCCTTGTGCAGAGGAATTATTTTCCCAATTTTCCAGCCTTTAGGTAGTGACCCAGTGTCGAATGACTGTTGAAAAATCCTCGTAAGGATAAGAGAGGAGTACTGATTAGTTGATTTGACAAATTTTGAGGTGATTTTGTCTGTACCAGTAGCTGAAGACAGCTTAAGCCCATCTATAAGTTTTGAAACTCATCGGGATTAACGATGACATGGTCCGTTAATAAAAAAGTGTCAGCAGAATACTTCAGAACAGTGTTGCTGAAGGGGTTAGAAAAATACATAATGAACACTTCATTAAAAAATTGCAGCTCATAGAGATTCATCAGAGTGTTATCTTCTGTCTTGAGTGAAATCGCAGTTAGTCTTAAGCTAAAAATCCCCCGAGCCTAGTGTTTGCACTCTTTTATTACAGGAATGCCCCAGAACACACTGTTGTTGTAAAAATGAAAAATGTTATCCCTGTTGCCTGCAAGATCTAAAATTATATATAGTATATTTATATTTTTGTTTTGTTTTGTTTTTGTTAGGAACATAAAATAACTACTTACATGGCAAGGGTACGCTTGTAATGGAAGTGAGAGGTGGGACATACGTGTATGAATATTGCAGGGGACGACTCATATCATGAGTCGTCCCCTGCAATATTCATACAGGCTCTGTGGGCAATTGGAGGCTGGGTACACAAGCAAGAGAGTTACGGTTATTTTCAGACTGGAGTTATATATAAAGGCTTAGATATAAAAAATTTTTTATACTCCGTTTCACCTTCAGTTTGAGCGCAGCGGACGCTAGGAGCCATACCAGCCAATCCAGCGTTGAGAGAGTGTCATGCGACCTTGAGCTCCCTGTGTCGCTCCGCCCAACCGGCAGGTCACGTGATTTTCTCCCGGCGCTGGATCGGCTGGGATAGTTCGTGGCGTCCACTGCGCTCGGACTGAAGGTGGAACGAAGTATAGTGTTTATACTCTTTGTACGGGAGCTATAGGGGGCACTTTGAAAACGTGCGTAGTGCCACTAGTGGAGGAGCTGGCATTTGACAGTGAGACGTGTTCAGCAGTGTACTGTGCCCTTTTGTGTGCGAAGCTGAGGTGGCAAAGCGCGCACGGACAGAACTTTGGTTCTTCGAGCCGACATGTTGAGGGTGACGTTGCATGAGGGCTGGGGCAGACCTACAAATGCTCATCTAGCTGCTCTTAGCTTATATATCCCAAGAAATAAAGATAGCATCTTCGATAAATCGCAATTATGCAGGCTGATTTCCGACGAAACCTTACCGTATTCTACAAGGTGCAACCGCTGCACTCTTTCCCAAAATCGCACGAGGCATTGGTATCCGAAATTGATCTACCACGAACCCATAGAGTTCAGGGTTTGATAAAAATCAACATGATTCAAATCATGATTTAAGACGCACCAATTTCACTATGATGATTTTTCCACAAGAACACATCTCTCACAAAAAAATCCTTTCCCACAAACCTAATCATATAAATATGTTTTAATTTGTTTTGGTCTGTAATGTAATGCTGTCCATGTGAATTCAATTTGCTTTTAATTAGAGAAAGAAACATCTTTAATGACCCTTAGTTCCGGGTTTCAAGCGGGCATCTAGGAGGAGGCCAGTAAAGAAGGGATAAGGAAAAAAAAATCAAAAAAAGTTAACAGCAAAAAAAAAAAAAAAAGAAAAAGCCAACATTAGGCAAACAGAAATTTATAACAGGCTGAACATGAGCAAAATGCGGTGCCCTTCCGTGCTATTCAGGGAGGTGTGTGCTTTGTCTCTCTATTAGGGCTGCATGAACCACCCTAAGGTTCGATTTCGAGAGGCTTCCCCGGTATGCTGGCTTGAACCAAGGTTCGCATTCGAAAAATTTCGATATTTTCAGATGCCGACCAGGAGGTTCGAAATAAAAAAATCCCGCAACTTCGATCACAGTGGAGTTTCGAATTCCGAAAAGTTCGAAGCTTTCATGGTTTCTAAAGTTTCGGGTTCGAATATTTGAACATTTTTTTTTACTTGAGGTTCGATAAATCGAAGCATTTCGGGCTTTCCTAGCTTAAAAATTAGAGCTATATTCGAAAAATTCAAATTTCTTGGGATCTGAAGTTCCGAAAAATTTGAAAAATATCGAAATTCTTTGGATATGAGAATTCGAAAATTCTTGACGACTCTCGAATGTTTGTAGACATAAAAATTGAGAAAGTTGAAGATTTCGAATTTTTTTACATAAAGGTCGAAAGCAGTTCGAAGAGTTTCAGATTCTTTTTTAAAGCTAATATTGAAAAAAAAAACTTCGAAAGATTTTGAATCTTTTTTTTTATATGTACTGGAATATTTGCCAGTGCAGAGTGACGTGTGACCATAGATCAGTGGTTCGACCACTAGCCCAGGGGGGGGGGGGGGTTAACGTAGCGCAGCCGCAGCAGGCAGCACGAACGCACTGTTTTACGTTACCCATCCAGTTCGAAGCTGGCTAGAGGGCGGGCAGGAGGTTGAGGCTCGAAAAAAAAACCTTGAAGCGACCTGGAAAACTACCTCCCCCACCCCCTTGCACGCCGGGTAGTAATCCGATCGAACGCCGCCCGAGTGACGCTGAGCATATAGCAATTTAAGTTTGTAATTGTCCTGGAGGTTTATTTTCCAGGACGGAGGACTCGCCTGCCAGTAAAGCCACAGAAGCCGGCACTAGCTCGGGGTCGAGGAGCCGCTTCTACGATACAAGTAGGCGTCGGAAGAGGAAAAAGCGGGGGGAGGGGCGGGGCTAGGTGCTCCAGCCCCCATTCCCCCACTTCCAGATATTTCGGACTGTTGAAGAGAACAATACGGGGAAGAGGGCGTGGTCGAGCTTATTTTAATCTGAGAATTATTTATGTATATGTATAGCTACTGTGCGTCTTCACTGCGCAAAAAGGTCGCGTAGAATCGTCTGATTTTCGGAGAGCTCGTTGTCAGAAGGCACTACTTGCCAGCATGCTTAGAGGTTCGGAAGTTCAAAGCTATCTCTTTTCGACCCAAATAACTAGTGCCATTGGTAAAAAAAAACAAAAAAACATAACAATGAATGCGGGGATAAAAAGCTGGAGAAAAAAAAAAGAAACTATAAAGATCCCGCCGTGAAGTAAGGTGTATTCTTGCATATTCAGAAGCTCAGAACTTCGAAACAAGTTTCTCCTACCAAAATGTCTACAGGCTAGAAGGAACACTTCCCAAAACGCATGTAAAAAATAATTTTTTTAATGGCGTGGAACTTGATTAGTATTAGAAACTCTTCGCTTATGAGTTAATTTATTCCTCATTTCACATTATTTCGTATTCTGCGAGATGGCAATTATAAGGTACTGTCTGTAGGTGTTAATTTCAATCGCGATACCTCAAACAACTTAGAGGAAAAAAAACACCCGCGTTTAGGACATAATTGCCTGTAGATACATGTTTGAACATTTCTTCGAAAACTCATATTTAATAACAATAATCACATTTTAAGACTACACTTAGGTAGGCTATACGTAGATCCTTCTTAAAAAGTTTAACATCTCTACCGTAAATAGCTTCGGCTTTAAGCGCGCTTCAAAATGGCACAAACTGACAATCGTCAAAAACCCGTCGTCCTTCCTTGCCCCTTCGGGAATTTATTTCTTTAAAACTGAGCTTGCCAGAACATTGTTATAAGCGGCATTGTCTTTCGTAAGGTACGCAGCACCGCATGTAAAAATTCGAGAAAAAATTACGATTGTACTCTCACTACTCACTACTTGAATTCAAATGAAACCGTCGTCGGTCTTTCAAAGTTGAAGTTCGACGCACGTCGAACTTTACCCTACAAGTTCGAAGTTCGTCGAACTTTGCATTTTCCAGGATTCGAAAGTTCGAACTTTTCGAATTCTCTGATAAATAAGTTCGAAAAGTTCGAAAATTATCGAATTCCTTGGCGTAGAAGTTCGAAAGTTCAAAAGCTCAATCTTTTTAGTGCAAGAAATTCGAAAGTTCGAAAATCATCGAAGTTTTTGGTCTATCAAGTTTCGAAAGTTCGACAAGCATCGAATTTGCGCATAATAAATTCGAAAGTTCGAAAAGGATCGAATTTTCTAGCATAATAAGTTCGACGGTTCGAAAAGCGTCGAACTTCTTAGTTTACAAGGTCAAAATGTCGATTTCCGTCGAATTTTACGATATAGAAAGTTCGAAAATCGAAATATTTCGAACCTTTCGAACCGCTCGATTCGATCATCGAAACTGCGTTCGAAAAAAGTTCATGGCATCCCTAGTCTCTATCTTCCACTTTTTTTCGTCAGGTATGTGGTATCTTATGCAAGCAAATCGGAATGTGAAGGAAACAAACAAAAACAAATGTGTGCATGCACACACACGCAGACCAACAAAGAGTGTGACTGAGAGAGACAGGCACGGACAGGCAGATCTAATTGTATACATGTAAGGTTTATCTTACACCAATCAGTATATATATGTTTTGTCTTACACAAGCTTGACGCTTTTTTATGAGATTACACCACCTTGCACACTTTTAAACCAAAAGAAAAAGGCACTCTTAAAGGGGTACTCCGCCGTTTTCTTCATAGTCCCCGATTTGCCTAAAAACTTGCTAAAAACACCAACAGACGTCGCTGAAATAGTAACCCAAATATTTGGACACAATAATTTTTTTTCGCGAAGTTACAGAATTTACAATTCTGGTCCTCATCGTGTTTTTCAAAGTGAAAAGCTCTACTGGCAACATTGAAAAAGTGACGTCATGGTTGGGTAGGGGTTCACTCTTTGGGCTGTAAACTTTGTTCCCAACTGATTACAAACGGTTTTATGGTGTCAAATGAATGGTGTGGAAGGTCGCTCCAGCTCCCGTGCAGCAGCACGAAACAAATGCTCGGCATAGTTCATTTTTAGACTGTCCGCTCGAACCGCAAGCCTACCCAACCGTGACGTCACGGCAATGAAAAGCGCGGGTATATTCGAATCTTGGTTTTGGCGTCATTTTCATTGGCCGATTTCACAGTAACTATTCTGAATTTCGCGATACTAAATAGCATACTGGAAAGAGTAAAGGACGGCGATTTCGAAAATATAGTTAGTTGGGGTTGCTCAGAAAATCGCCGGAGTTCCCCTTTAAACAACTCGCAAGCTGTGTTCGAGTTCAAAAATCATAAATCTATGTTATTGGATATCTTTTTTTTTTTTTTTGGTTTTATTTAGGGTGCTGCTTTCGGGCCATTCATACTTTGTTTGGAACCGGCCTCGGAAGCAATGGCAAAAGCGGCACTGTGTGCACGAACATGCTCGAAGGTGATAGAAAACAATTTGGCGGGGAAGGAGCTGTTTCCACGGGGTTTTCATATAAACTTTGGGTGATTCCTATTTTGCTTTGCTGAAGCATTACAGAAAATCAAGCTTTCTCAGTTACCAAACAAATCAAGGTCCTCTTGTTTTAGTACAATGTAAATTGTATCATGGAAAAAAAAAAAAAACTTTGAATGAAAATGCGTTTTACAATATAATTAAATTTGCGGTGAATTTTTTTTTTTGCTTTGTTTTAGTGATTGGCTGGATTGAAGAATCAATTTCCCGTGTTTAAAAACAAAAGTAGTGAAAACCAAACTTCTCTTTCTTTAGGTAAGGTGATTTAAATAAAGGGAAACTTCGCTTCATTTTTGATATTGAAAAAAACTATTCAGCCCTTTTCAGTATCATCTAGGAAGACCACATGTGAAATATTACAATCTAATTCTGTCTATATATTTAATAAACTGGCCAGCAAACTTTCAAATGAACCAAGTCGCCGAAATCTGCTAGCTCTAGCGTGCAACGTGAGGCACAATCAACAGCACAGTGAATACCACGGAGTTGGGGCAGCCTACATTGAGCCACTACATCAGAGTCATGTCTACGTCATTCCCACATTTTGTTTGTTTTTACTTCTCGGAGCGAAATTGAATGATGACGTCATGAGTTTTTCCTCTCGGTGTTTGCTCAACGGTGTCCACGTGATCATTGTAAAACGGATGCGCTAGTTTGCGCTGCCCTGCGCACTTCTCGGAGCTGAGAACAGTCTGTTTCGACTCGCCACTGTTGCAGTGGAGAACGACGTTTTGTTTATGAAATGAGTGCGGGCCGCATCTCTGATGCCTAGCTGCGATGCCTGGTGGAAGATCCATAGGCTCACGATGTTCTGTTGCTGCCTGCTTGAACTGCCAGTTGACCAGCCCGGAGGTTATCTTTCACAAGTTTCCACACGACAGCGCGCATCTGAATGTATGGACGGACATCCTGTGCCGGTGGAACTCCAGGAAGCCGTTTTCGCCCAAGTCGCAGGACAATGATTTGTTCTGATTGCTTATGCTCATGACACTATTTTTCTGTCACCAGCTAAGCCTCTTCCCTGGCTACGCCACTTATTGGCACTGCATACCCGTGAGCATGGGATGGTATTCCAGTCTATCCCACTGGCACTCAAATGTACAAGAGTTACTGACACAAAAACAATCACAGCGCGTGAAGCGGCAGTGCAGATTATGTCAGCCGTGCCTATACAGTGGCAGACATGATCGGGAGACGAAATTTCTTGCGTCGTGCGGCATGGGTCCATCGTTGTCGCTGCCCTAAAAACAAACGACGGCGAGTTGAAAACTATGAAACTTTGTCCCCACACGACACGACACATATTGGAGCAATTAACGACGCAGCAGTTCATACTGTCAACCCAGGGCAATTACACCTCTCAGACTTTAAAGGGATACTGAAAAGAAATTTGTAGCTCACAAAACAAGGCGGAAGCGATAGGTGGGACGCTGCAAAGCCCCAAAACATCACTCATACAGGGATATATTTGACACATGGCCGTATTTTTGGAAAAGTGCGCGATTGAACACGGCTGACGAGGCTGACGAGACATGTGATGTCACGATTCTCATTCCCTCTCCTCTTCGCTTCGTCCCCTCGAGCAGGTGAACCGAAGTGAGGAGGACAGAAGGGCGAATCCGCTTTCCCTCATTCTCAACTGTTCCAGGATGATTGTGATGTCATAGTCCTCGCTTGATTGTGCCCTTCTTTTCCAAAAATACGGCCGTCCGTTTGAGATATTAATGTATGAGTAATGTTTTGGAGTTCATAGTGTCCCGTTAAACGCCATGGTTTACAAAACAACTACGAAAGCTGACACAATGAAAACAAAGAATCTATTGTGCTTTTAAAAACCGTCCATCACCTGAAAATACCAGGAAATTGAAAGTGATAATAACCAGTGAGCAAAACATTGAGATAGGGAAGGCAAAATCTGTTTTCTTTGAGTTATTTCAGTCTAAAACCAAAAGAAACACAAAAGAACTTTGGAAATACGTAAAAGGAAGTAAAAAGGATAACATATATACTCAGTCCCTCGTGAAAGATGACGTTGTCATCACTGACGCCTCTCAAAAGGCAGAACGTTTCAACTCTTAGTTTATTTCTGTGTTTTCCTCGTTCTAGATGGAAGCTTCTCCATGGAACATATATTGTTCAATGCTGATGAGATATAGCAGTATCATTAGAGGGCTTAAATTTCTCATAGGCTGCTGGCCCTGATTGCCTACTAACAGCATTGCCAAAGTATTGTGCTCATTCAGTGTCCCTATATCTGAAAATCCTTTTTGAAAAGTAACTGAATGATTTCTCTCTCCCAAATGACTGAAAGATAGCTTCTCTCGCACCTGTTCATAAATCTGGGCCTAAAAACATTGTTTGAATTTACCGTCCTATTTCACTGAGCCCCGTTTGTTGTAAAATTCTTGAACACATCTTGTACCCATGTTGAATAAACCTGAGACTGGGGCAGAATTGGACTAAGCCTGCCTGTGGGATGATCAGAGATAATATAGTAAGGGTGCAGGCTCAGTCATTGTTACAGCGGAGCTGTTAAGGGCTAGTTTCCCTAGGATCATGTCCCCGCAAATAAATGAAGACACCGAACTCTGGACACCTATCGCCATCTATGAGCGACGGCGGCAAGCCACGTATCTGGTTGCCACTATCGCTCATAGATGGCGGCAGCCTTTCCACTCTGGCTACTTGCGGCCGGCCATTACTTTCCATTGTACAGCTCCGCTGGTCTTCCTTCTTCACCAGAGTGGAAAGGCTGAAAGTTTTTGAATTGGAAACAACGTGGCTTCCAGAGGGAGTTGTCTTGCATCACGGAATTTACCGAGTTCACTCACGATTTGGCTGAGGCAATGGAAAACCGTAAAACTGTCAACTGTGTCTTCTTAGATTTCAGTTAAGCATTTGATGTGGTACCTCACAAGTTATTACTAGTAAAGTTATAGCATTTTAATAATAATTGTCGAGTTATCTCCTGGATTTCCGAATATTTACATGAAAGATGCCTGTACGTGCTAGTAAATGGGAAAGAATCAAAACTTGCACAAGTGACATCAGGAGTATTACAGGGGTCAGTTTTAGGACCTTATATTTAATTTATGTCAACAATATTGATGAGTCAGTTACTTCATGCGTGAAAATGATTTATGGTACAGAAAATGGCAAATAAAATTGAATCTAGATAAAACCGTGTGCATGTCTTTCTCTAGAAAAGAATCAACAACCAGTTCTTTCTTTATGAAATCAACAACACTCGTTTAAAAACGGTTTCAGGATGTAAGTATTTAAGGTGTTTAACTCACATCCTCGTTGTGTTGGTATCGGCATGTAGATTATACCATAGCAAGAGCTTCCAAATCTTTGGGTTTCTTACGTCGAAACACTCATAATTTTCCACAGGTTACATGGGAACTATTATATAGAACAAACGGAATACCTAGCTTAGAATATACCTGCATCGTGTGGGACCCTTCAACTAGTATAGATAATAATAAATTAGAAAAAAGTTCAAAATTAAGCAGCTAGGTATGTTTTAGAAAAATGAGGAAAAAGCAGAGAGTTTTGTGCGACGCGCTCAAGACGCAGAGTGTATTTCACTCTTGGACTGGCATCCTACGTGAAACCTACCTGTTTTCCCCATAACCTATTCGCGCGTGTGGATCATATTTATTCAAAGGAACCGACCGTAAAATACCAGGCAAGTGCCCACTCAAAATTTAAAAATAGTCGCAAAGAAAAAAGAAAAAATGGGGGATGGTCGCTTGTTTTGTCATTAATTTGACATATAAATGTACTGTGCATGGTTTCTCAGCTCTTACAAATTTGGGAATGGGCGCTTAGTGTGGAATGGACGGATGCGCGGTATTTATAGTATGTGAATATAGGTGTAAGGCTGCAGCTTTTAAGAGTTATTTTCCAAAAGCATTTAGCCAGTGGAGCAGATTACTTTCTGCCGTTGTTTCCATTTTGTCAAACGATGACTTTTATACTGCTTTGGAAATATAGTAGGTTCATTTGACTGATATGATTGTGTAAAAATAAATAAATCCCAGGCTAATATGATTGCGTAAAGAAATAGATCTTACTAACACAGTAGGTTACCGTAAAATCCCGAGAGATAGCCAACCTAACATCAAGAGCAAATAGGGTGAAAATATGTAGTGAACTAACTTTCGGTGTACAATCAAGAAAAGTTTAAAAAATTGATATTTTTAGGTCATGTCCCTTCCAAGCTTGTTATGGTGGCGAGGGGCAACGAAGCAAAGATGACTGTACTTCCCAGTCATCATCTACGCCGAGGCCATCATTGATCCCAACACTATTATTACTAGGGGTGGGCTATCTTTTTGTGTGTAAAAATAGCAATCAAGCCAAAAATAGGGGTGGGCTATCTTTGGGGTGTTTTATGGTAAAATTGTATTCATGCATAGGAGCTGCAGCCCTTGCTATACTCTGATGAATGTGGTTTTGTGTGTCGTTGGATTTTCTTTATATGTCATAAATGTGAGGAATGCTTCGCGAAATATAAAGCTTTCATTGTCGCGAAATGTGATGCATTTTATCATATCTACTCGGTGCTTTGTTCACAGCTTGTTGGAGATGATTACCTGTTCATCTATCTTGATTTTTTTGTGTTTGAAAGGCGCTGCAGGTATTGAGTAAATAAATAAGTGGGGTACTGACTCAGTGCTCATGTCCAATCCATGAGCTGCATTCATATATCATCAACAAGGGCTGATCTCCATGACTATGTCAGCATTGCATTCCTCATGACCACATCATCGAGCTTTGCAAAGGAGAAACCGAAAGGAATAGTCCGCGTTTATCCTTGAAATATCACCATAACAAAGGTGCTTTTGGGTCAGTGGCACCAGGCACCCAATATTGTTGCACTGCCCCTTTAAAGCACTGTCATTCTAAAGGCCAATTCACACAGTTTCATTTGACTATATTTGACTATGTTGCAGGGACTTTCATTGAGATATGACCATGAGCCATCGTGATTCATATTAAGCATGACAACCAATTCAAGGAGTTGTCAATTGGCATGTGACCTACGAAGCACGAATATCCTAGTAATTTGCGGTCATATCTCAGCATAACTTAGTTGAATGTTGTCAATCACTTTTTTTTTTAATGTTAAGTGATGAAATACAATGGACCTTTGAAAGAAAGTCTCAGTATCTCCTAAAAAGACCTCTTAAAAATGCATGGGAACTCTGCACACTGGCAAGGTGCAGAGTTCGGGTTGTGGAGTCTGGCTGTTTGGTTTCAAACCGGTCGTCTCCCTTACAGGGCCCTGATGGTGAAGCTTCTCCAGAACCTGCAGGATGTGTACTCCAAGTGGGAGGCAAAGTCGAAGCCCAGGATCTCGAGAAGTGCCGACGAGAGCACGACCCGGCAGTGGACTGGCACGCTTGACACGCAGGACGGTTCTAAGCCCAGGCCCCAGAAAGGTGGCAAGCTGCTCCCACGCAGGAATCTGGCCTTCAATCCGGGCAGGCACGGCACCGACAAGGTCAGGGTGCCCACGCTCGGCCACGTGCAGCGAAGCAAGGTGTCCTTTGTCGACGAGGTATGGGTTCTTTGGTTTTTCCCGGGCACAAGGGACTGTGGGGTACCTCTCTCCCTTAGGAAAGGCAGGCAAGTTTTGGGGCGGCTGTTGCAGCGTCTCGGGAAAGTTAAACCACCTCCATAAAATGGCCCATCCCATTATTCTGACCTCCTCCTCCAAGCTGGGGTTTGAACACCCTCTTTTATGAAAGAACAGACTTTCTGCTGATCCAACATTAAGTGCGATAATGGTGAAAAGCTTGGGTATGTAGGTAACATAAAACATTTTCTGCATGATGGTGGGAGCCGGTTGTTTTGCAACCTTTCATAATAAAGATAAAAGAGAATCTTATTGCTGCATGCTAATCTTTGACTTTAATCTGCATGATACCCGTGTGGCCACTTCAGACAGCATAGGAACGTAAGCTTATCGCTCATATCTGTAAGCCGCTTACAAGGTCATACGATATCACCGATGAAGAGTCGGAAGTGTTCAAGCAGGTTAAATGTTTTGTTTTACCTAGAGTGCCTTCATGTGCGCTTTGCTTAGGGTGACATCTGACCATTTTGTTGCAAATGCTTACGCTTGTTTTTTTTTTTTTTTGTTCCGAAGCACGAGAAAGAGCATGTCCTCGCACATGCTTGTGGCGCTAACTGTGCTACGGCGACATGTTGTTCTCAACGGTTTTTTTGTATTTTCCCTGTGAGCGCGTGCTGTCGGCATCGGGTGCTACAAAGGATGGCATCACTCTAAACAGAAGGACGTTGAGGCACCCTAGTTTTACCAGGGACTTGAGAAGTAACTTTAGTTGCGAGTTTTTTTTATTTGGAAGTGTGATGGTCGTATTCCGTGCATGATTTGGATGTAGTTAGGAAGTCATTCTAGATTGCTTTCTATACAACTGTGGCTACATTTGGTACAATAAAAATATTTTAGGGGTGAAGCTCCTTAGGGTCTAGCCTTGTCCGTCCGTCCGTCTGGCGTCCGTGCTCACATAAAAAGAAAAAATGTTTGCGCAGTCGACAGGATTCAAACCTGTGCGGGGAGACCTCAATGGATTTCTAGTCCATCGCCTTAACCACTCGGCCACGACTGCGGGACAAGTAGGGGCTCCGAGATGTGGTAGTAACTCAAGAGTTGGGGTTTCTGTCATGGATTAAACGTTGCATGTAGCTGCTCAACGCTATACAGGAGAGGGCGCTGCGGTCAAATGCGTATATAATCGCGTTAAACTTTGCATGCATTGGCTGAACGTTTATAGACGAGAGGGTGCTGCGGTCAAATGCTCAAATGCGTATATAACCACGTTCCATACCACACATTCTCTTTCTGACATGGACCGTTGACTTAAGCGGTGGAGATGCGTTCCCACGGCTTCTAGAGGATCTAAGCTGATCCGCTAGAACCACTGGCTCTGCATTTCACCGACCATAAAGCAGTTATAATGAAGTCGAAACGCAACCCGGAACTCAGCACTACCTATGAGCAATAAAAAAAAATCGGCACCATCAGCACTATCTATGAACAATAAAATCAGTATCATCAGCACCACCAGAGCTTCGCCCCAATCAACATCACTCACCACGTGGAGATGCGGTCATTTTTTCTTTTGCTGCTTAAAGGGGCTCGTATAGGGTTTTGACTTTCTCCAAATGATGCAGAAACTGAAATAAATGCCATTCATTAAAGGGCCCTGAAAAGAAAGAAAATGTTGAAAGAGAATGTTTCTGAAACTATTCTCCCTTTCTTTCTTGTGCACCGGGGGGTCCACCCATGTCAAATTGCTCTCCGAAAAGGGGGAGGGGGGGGGAGGGACTTTGTTTGGGGTTGGAGGCGGCCGCCTCGTCGCCCCCCCCCTGGATCTGCCCCTGCTTGAAGGTGTCGGCAGTTCTTTCTCAAAAGCCGCACAACACGTAATAGATACCAAGGGTGAAAAGAGAATTTTGTCGCCGTCTACTTTTACTCGTCACGCCTGTCACAATCAATTAGTCACGAGGCTTTGTGTGCGTGTTTACTCTTGGCCATGATAGAGTTGTTTGTCCCGAAGGGAGTTGGAAGAGTGTCGTGCCAGCTACAGGGGAGGGAGAGGGAGGCAGGGGACATTATTCTGGGCCGGTCTATTTCTGACTCGGGGACACGTGACCTCTAGGTGCTGCCGCAGTTCAAGCAGTACCCGCCCCCGGAGGAAGTGCGGCAGCTGGAGACTCTGCGCCACTTTGCTCTTCAGTGCTGCTCCAAGTGCCTACCCATGAGCAAGGTATGCGCCGCATGCCTCTCTGGGAAGCCACCCCTCGTCACACGTCCTTGCTTGGAGTCCACGAGTGGGGCTGGATTAGGTTGGGGCTCTGGCTGTTGACAACTAGCTTTTGCACCCACTACTGGCAGCAGTCAGTTAGTGGCTCTTTGGGGACTGTTTTCGTGTCTGCTCAGCTTTGTTTTTCCAAGTTTTCTTCTTTTCTAAGTCGATGTAGAGAGACGCTGCACTCCCAAAAGCCCTTTTTTTTTTAAACCACCAAGATAGAAAAAGATGAGCCAATAAAAAATTTAATTAATGAATGCAATGTTCACGCTTCACCGTGTATTTCAAGGTTGGAGCTATTTTATGTGCTTGCGTACGCCAGCTCCAAAATTTCTTCTTTTTGAGGCCATCGTCACAGTGACGTCAAAATAGAAGTTGTGAGTCCCCCATTGGGTGGATGCAGAAAAGAGGTACATCCACCTTTCCTCCATTCCTTCACCCTCCTCACACTGAGAGAAGCTGTGGGAGAAAAGATAACAAGAGGAGAATGGCAGGCCCCAACAAAGTCACAGCTCCGTCTAAATTGCGTGTCGCAGTTTAGAAACTGCATTATTAGAAAAAAGTGATTTTTTGGTTTATGTTTTTTCCATACAATTAAATGTTTTGTGAGTTCAATGTCCCAGGGGTTATTTTTTTACATGCAGTTGTTTAGTGTTTAACACAAGCATTCAACCATAATTTTTTAATTTTTTTTTGACATAACATTTTATGTCGGTGATTTTTGTTGTGTGGGGTACCTGTGAGATTGGTTTGCTAATGGTTTATGACCATCAGCAAACCTATCATTCCTGTATTATGTTTGCTTGTAGCCTTCTAAAGCATATGCAATTTGAAAAAGCCCCTAAAAAGAAAAAAAATTTTTTTCTTTAAACAGTTTGGTTGGGACACGTTGTCAACTAATAAAGTTTACGCGAAAAAAAAAATTTTTTTTTCTAGAGCAATATTGACGACAAGAGATTTATTTGAAATTCTGCGCGCAAAGTCTATGACGTCACGGGTCATTCTGGAATTACCATCTCGGTCGTTCGGTCTTTCCACCTCAACGAGAAGGCGAAGCCGATCCACCTCTCCTCCACGCTCCCGAAATGCTGAGAGAGAAAAGAAGTGGAAAGGGGGAGGTGACCGCCAACTAAGTCGCATCTCGCGCTGTCAATATTGCTGTAAAATATTTTTATTTTTTTTCGCGTAAAATTAATTTTTTGTTGTGTGTGTCCCAATTAGACTGTTAAATTAAAACATTTTTTTTCTTTTCAGGGTCCCTTTAAGGGAAAACACTGGTCTTGGAGCTTTTGTCCCTATTGTATGAGGGACTCAATGAAAGTGCACAAGCTTGTTCAGTTTCTCTTGCTGATTGCAAATATCTAGTCAGTTTTTCATTCAGCAGTACAGTCCTCAAGATTATTAGAACTCACCTGCCTTTGTTTTCAGAAACAATAGGCAAACATTTACTGATAAAAAGATTATGCTTAATGCATGGCTGGATACTACAAAGTATAAAGAATACAATGTTGGAAGTACTTTTGAGATTGAACCACTATTAGGGATTTTACAACACATTGAAGGTCAGTGTTTAATCTGTGGCAACTAGGTAATTAAACAATAGATCAGTTGAAGAATTTCCTAGGCTTATAGTAAAAAAATCTGCTCTCAACATTGTATGCCTCACATATTTAACAACATATTGCAAAAAAATAAATATATATATATATATTTCTATATTTGCCTTGAAGGTTGATATATCCCTCCTGCAAATCTGCAAGGAGCTCAAAATTTGTGCTTTGAGAAAATGCCGTTTTTGCATTAACTTCAATGCAAATTCAAGCTGCATATATGTTATAAATGGATATTGTGGCACTAATATTGATACACAAAATTTTCAACTTGCCAAAGTGGCTGTAAATATTAAAATCGCCATTTAAAGAGTGACTTCGCTTCATTTTTGTTTCTGAAAAAACAATGCAGTCCTCTTCAGTATCACCTAGGAAGACCACACATCAAATATTACGACCCAGTTCCGTCTAAATGTTTCTTAAACGGTCTGGCAAACTTTTCAACTCGCCAAGTTGCCAAAATCGGCTGACTCGAGCGGGGAAATTGAGACGCAACCTACAGCGGGCAGTCAAGGCTATGGCGTGGGCGTAGCCAGCATTGAGCTAAACGTCGACACCATGGCTCCTATCTGTTGGTTTTTACTTCTCCGGGCAAGCATAACGGGTGACGTTAGCAATGCTTCCTCTCGGCACTCAGCGGTGTCCACAGGATTGGGCTGCGCAGCGCGCTCTTGGGAGCCGTTCCGCCGTTACCGCCGTCTCCCGTATCACAGCCGCTGTCGTCGTCTCACCGTTTAGGATCATTGTCTCTCAGAGTTTCATTCACACTACGGACACTACGTGCACAGACCTATGCCGCAGTTGTGCAGACGTCGTCCAATGTCGTAGACACCAAAACATGGTGAAGAGTACAGTGGAGATGACACTTGCGCCTGGCACATGCCCGCCGCCCCTGCCACAATCCCGCCCGTCGTTGCGTAGAGGATCACGTGACATCTCGTACCACTTGATGGCCAGGTTCTTGGCAGTCCGAGGCCAATGTTGCCAGACGGAGCCGAAGTTTTGGTTTCGGCCCGTGTTTAAAGTTAGATTTAATGATATATATCCCCTTCTTTGCAACGCAAATAAAATAGTGTCTTTTATTAGTGCTTTTTAATGTGAAATCACTCATTATCCCAAAATCTTTGAAATTAAGTGGAGTTGCCCTTTAAGAAAAATTAATTTTTTGGAAATTTTTGGAATCAAAGATTTATGTCCACTCATCGTATCGTTGCCTGGCCATTAAGAGGCCGGGCAACGATATTGGGTAGGAATGTTTTTCGCTTTACACAAGCGTACTGGCACTAGTGGGACCCAAGAATACTCGGTTGGCAAAGCGCCCTGTGCTTTGCCAACTTTAATGCACGGATATATGTTAAACATTGGCGGCATTTAATCGGCTCCAGGTCACGTGGCCGCTTTTTCTGGCTGTGAGTCGTGGGATTAAATGCTGTTAATTTTTCTCAATTTTTTCTGCAACTGCCATTGCATGGTGCGAAAAACCGGTGCGAGTTTCATAGGTTATGAATGATAAGGTATAATTCTAAGCGGTATTTAAAAATAAATTGTTGCATTCCTTTTAGGGGGACACTACCTGAGAATGTCAACGTTTGAACCGCTCACTCAATTGGTGTGATATTTGCCGGTGGTGTTTGCAACCATATAGAAGGAGGGCATGCAAAGTTCCAGCCCTGTGAACTAATTTTATGAGGTACAGTCGAATCTCGTTAATTCGAACTCAAGGGGACCGAAAATTTGTTCGAAATAAATGAAGTTCGAATTAACGAAAGCTCATTAAATGGAGTATTTACGTGCAGCGCTGCGTTGAGCGGTGCATGTGCACTGAGCTAACACATGAGTGACAAGTTCCAGGACATTTATTTTCACCGATCACAAAGGGAAGTAATCCGTGATGCGTGCCTGTGCGCGGTTCCTCAGTCGTGAATCAACAAAGATCGCTTGGAGCTTGGAGACCAGCTCTAACGCAGCATCCGCATTCTCCTGGCAAGAGAAGTAGCGCGCGGTGGTGTCCAGCGCTTCGAGTGCTCTTCGTGATGTTGTGTTTCTTCACTATTTCCGTCTTGGAAAGTGCGCCTTGGTCAACTTCTTGCAGTATCTTTACCTTCGTCTTGAGGTCCTTTGGTGGGCGGTACGTGCCCCGGCTCGCCATGACGCTTGGAATCGAGATAACGTCAGTCGCGCGTCCACCGAAAACACGCCGAACCGCAGCAACGTGCGAGTGCAAGGCAAGAAACGGAACTGTCGCACTCCCGCCGAAAACACGCCGAAGAGCAGCGGCGCAGCACCGTCACCGTGTAAGAAAGCACTGCACCGCTCATCGCAGGATTGAAGGTCACCACGTGATCGGTTGTCATGATTATTTGGAACTGGAGACGTGGGAGGCGCTGCCGCGTGAATCCGCTCCTGAAGGCAGGCTCGGCGGCGCGGGATGTCCGAATTAACCGGCGCGGGCGTTTAAGCGTTCGAATTACCGGGCGTTTTCGCCCATTGAAATACATATAGTGTAGTCCGGACCGCAGCGTCAGTTCGAATAAACCGAAAGTTCGAATTAAGCGTGTTCGAATTAACGAGATTCGACTGTACTATATCCCCAGTACATGGAATATGCTCAATGAATCTGTCGTTGAGAACTGGTGTTGATAACCAGATATTTTTCTGGTGGAATGTATACTGGAATACCAATTTCCGGTTACTATGAAAAGAAATAAAAAAAATGTGCATTTTTCAGGTAAAAAAAAAATTAGAAAAAAATGTTTTTGTTTTTTACATATATTATGTTTTTTAAATTACAATTTTTCATAATAAAGGAACATGAAAATGCAAAATCTAAGTTTATAATAACCGGCTCCATAGAATTTCTGCATTTAAGCCACAAATATTTAGTCTCCCGATAGTTTCATATGGAAAAAATAGTTTTATTAAAGAGATGCTGAACCGAAAAACAGAATCTAAATTCTTTGTCGTTTTGATATTTACAGCACACGAATGGCTCTTAAATGACGGTACTTGAAACAATAAAGTAGTCTAAAATGTATGATTTATGGAAATAAATATTATAAGGTGCACCTGGTGAGTTCTTTGAAAGCTCGTTTCGTGACGACAACAAACCTGTAGTACGCAGAACGCGGCTATGGTGAGCCACAAAAGTTGGCTCTGACCCACCTCGTTGGCTCCGGCGTGCGCTCACGCCGCGTGGTGGCGCGACGAAACGGAAATGTGACGTGCGAACCCCGTCAGACGTCGAAACGGAAATGCGACGTGCTAACGCTGCTGTCAGACGTCGTCATGGCCAAAGTATCAGGAAGGGAAAGAAATCGCCGAACTCCGAAAAACCGAGAGACCAAAGTCACCGCCGTCGCTACGACGCAGGTGCAGAAGTGGACTGGGGATGGCCGGGTGGCCTGCAGGTAGTGTGCAGCTAACTTGGCTGGATTAGTTGGCAAACTTCCAACGCGACGGGCATCCGTCTACTATTATTCAAAGCGCAACTTTCTTCCACGCTGTGGCGCGTCGGCAGCTCGACTTGTTCATGTCAGTTCCGTTGCGGTTTGTTGTCGTCAGTTCCGTTGCGAGTAATCCCAGAGGGCCTCGCGCGCGTCGGAGGCTTCTGGCGCTTTTGGCTCAATCGGCGGTCGTCATTCCAAGAAATATAATAATCTGATCTCCATCCCTTTACATGAATAGCATTTTTAGATATAGTGCGGTCCCGGGAAGCTTGTCCGGGGCTTATTTCGGCAACTTCAGATATCGGTTCAACATCCCTTTAAGGTGGGATTTGCTGCCAAAAAGCAGAACTGAGAAAAATGCATTTGAAGTGCTTGAACCTCTACCTTTTCTTTAGCATCAAACAACTGAAAATAATAATAATAAAAAAATGCTGTGTAAACAATTGAAACTTTCTGTGAATACGCTCAGATGTTGATGGATGTAAATATGACATTTTTCAAAATCTAGTTTTTGCAGAATTTTTTTTCTGGGTAGTGTCCCCCCTTAAGCTGAGTTCATTTAATTAGGTTTTTAGTAACAGATAAAAAAGGGTGTCTAAAAAGAGTGATAGCACCGAATAATTTCAACAAAACAATGACATGGTACTTTTTTAAAATTACGGTAGTTTACTCATCTCAGTGTCATCAAAAGTTTAAGCCTTATGTAGCTGTGGTAGGTCAGATGAGAAATACTGTAAAACCCTTAATGTTCACAAGCCCTAATTTTCACGAATTGAAAAATTCGCGAAAATTAAGGGCACGCGAAAATTTCGGTCTTTAAGAATTTCAATGCAGGCATCTGGAATTTGCGAAATTTAGTGGCCGCGATTCTGTCCTTTGTGACCGATTCGCGAAAAATAGGGGCTGCGAAATTAAAAGGTTTTACAGTACTGGTATATTCTATTAACTTTTTTTCTAAACTGTGTTTTATATTTGTTACGTGGCATTTACAATTTAAGCCTTCATTTGACAGCTAACCAAGTTCTGAGGAATTATGGTGGCAATGTTTTTTATTGGTTTTTACGAGATAGTTTTTCTCTTGTCAGACAGTTTCTAGACAGCTCTTGAGTATCATACCCTCTTCCAAATGGCTAGAAAATTACACTTTTCACTTGATTTTGCTTGGCTGTCAATTCACAGAAATTTATTTATGAATTTATTTATTTCACATACTATCAGTCCTATGTAGGACTATAATACGTGTGGGTTAATAAATAATACATAAAAACAACTATACAGCACATCACTACTCAGCTATTACAACAATAGCACAAAGTACAAATATTTAGCGACCGTGACACAAGTAAAACAATCCTAGAAATACAGTGAATCATCATTGTACATATCAATTCGAGCGCAAAATGAGGATAAGAACTGACAGCCAACCGCCACCTCGGGGAGTAGATTCCAATTGCTGATAGTCAATGGAAAAAATGAATACATAAAGCAGTCCTTCAGGCAACGGTACTGTTGTAGAGTATGACTGTTTATTTCTAGAGATCCTCGACTTATGCAGTGTTAAATTTCATTTCATTTCATTTCATTTATTTACTCTCAATCGCCGAAGCATTACAGAGAGGAATGGGCAAAAAGGTTTAACAGCAAAAGCAAACATGAATAGGCAGGGTTACAATATATGGTTATAAATGGCAGATTTGAACAGGTTGGTGTCTGCGATGGAAGCGATGGCGGCGGGGAGGTGGTTCCAGTCACTGCATGTGGTGGGAATGAACGAACAAAAATGCAAATTGGTTCGGCTGTTGGGCACGCCAACCTTGAAATGATGATCGTTGCGGGAAGAGATGTATGAAGGCGGCTGGAAAAGCAAGTCACTGAGAAACGGGTTAAAATGATAGATTTTGTGAAAAAGACAAAGACGAAATATTTTGCGGCGTAAAGCGAGCTCTGGCAAGTTTAAGTTTGATTTCATTGATGTGACACTGGCAGTGCGGAAGTAGTTAGAAAAAATGAAACGCACAGAACGATTTTGGATGGCTTCTATGTTAAGAATGAGCGAGTTTATATGAGGGTCCCAAATTGATGACGCGTATTCAAGTTTTGGTCTTACCAACGTTTTATAAAGCAGAAGTTTCAAACTAGAGGGGGCTAAAGAAAAGTTTCGGCGTAAGTACCCGAGAGTACGATTTGCATTACTTGTTACGTGGTCAACGTGAGTTTGCCAAGAAAGGTTATCAGTTATGTGAACGCCGAGATATTTGTATGAACTAACTTGGGTTAAGGGAGCGTCGTTAAGTGAGTAAACTGTTGGCGTAGCATCGGAGGCATGACGTGAAATTCGCATGAATTTACATTTAGTAGTGTTAAGTTTCATGAGCCAAGTATCACACCAAGAAGAAATGTTATCTAGGTCAGATTGAAGAATGACATGATCAGAAGGACTCGTAATGTTTCGGTAAATGACACAATCATCTGCAAATAATTTTATTGACGAGGAAATGCTAATAGGTAAGTCGTTAATGTAGATGAGAAACAACAGGGGCCCTAGCACTGACCCCTGAGGGACGCCAGACATTACAGGGCACAGAGAGGAGTTAAATTCATTAGCGGTTACGAATTGCGTGCGGTTAAACAGGAAGGATTCGATCCATTTTAAAACGGTAGGATCCAGATTAAGCTTACTTAGTTTGTACAATAGCAATTTGTGGCAGACAGTATCAAAAGCTTTGGAAAAGTCTATAAAAATGCAGTGAACAGTTGATGAACTATCTACAGCAGAGAATAAATCATTAGTAAAGGATAGAAGCTGAGTCTCGCATGAGTAATTTTTTCTGAAGCCGTGTTGATGAACGCTAAAAAAAGAATTTGATTCTAGAAACTGTACGACATGACTGTAAATTACATGTTCCAGGAGTTTGCACGGTATACTGGTTAGCGAAATGGGACGATAATTAATGGGACAATGCGTGCTGCCAGACTTGTGCAAAGGAACCACCTTCCCCACCCTCCAGTCGTCCGGGAGCAGAGATGATTCCAACGACTGCGAAAAAATCTTTGACAGTATTATTGAGGAATAAACTTGAGTGTTTTTTAGAAATTTGGGATTAATACCGTCGTCACCGGGACACGAGGAGAGCTTTAAGTTTTGAATAAGCTTACATATTCCATACCAGTCAATAACTACAGAATCCATTTGAAAAAAATCATACGCGGAAGTATTGGGAAACACAGGCGATGCAACGTCAGTAAAAAACGATGAAAAGGCAGAATTCAAAACAGTACAACAGCTTTCTCTCGGAACGACAAGTTCACTATCAGTAATCAATTCAATCGGCTTTTTCTCTTCACCGTTGACCACATTCCAAAATTTGCGCGGGTTGGTTTCGAGCAGCGATGGAAGTGTGTTTTGAAAGAAAGTATCCTTAGCAAGATACAGCGCACGTGCGTAGTCATCTTCCGCGCGATGATAGGCAGCCCATCTTTCCGGAATCATTGACAGTTTGGCTTTCCTAAAAAGACGCTTCTTTTTATTCAACAATCTTCTTAACGATGACGTAAACCAAGGTGATTGCGTATTTTTAATCTTGCGTAGAGGTATGTATCGGTTGGTTAGCTGATTTACTTTGTATTTGAACAGAAGCCAGTTTTCTTCTGTAGTTCTCTCTAAGAACCTCAGAAAGAACTCGTGCGAAAAGGCCTCGAGTTCTGCATTGATTGAAGTGAAATCGGCTCTGTTATAGTCTCTTATTAACTTTATGATCTTAGATCTGTTAGGCAAAATGTTGGAAATGCAAAAATGAATAACAGAATGGTCACTTAGGCCCGGTAAAAGCGAAAGTGATTGAACAAGATCCGGATGTGTGGTGAGTACTAGATCAAGGACAGTAGCGCTGGACTGCGTGGTGCGGGTCGACACTTTAACAAGCTGACTCAAGTTGAAGTCAGAGCATGTGTTAAGAAAGGCAATGCTTTCTGACGAGCCACTACCGATTACGGGAACAGGTGTGTTCCAGGATATGTTAGGGAAATTAAAATCACCGAGGAGAAAGATGGGTGAGGCGGGGAACCTTACACGTATTTTATTCAAAACATCATATAAATCCGAGGAAAAGCCAGCAGGTGAATTAGGCGGCCGATAACAATTACAGAAGATTACATCCTTGTGATTTATGCGGATACACACGCAAACCAATTCAAGTGGAGAGGCAAGTGAAACATTGAAAGAAACCAACTCGTCAGAAACTACGATCAAAACACCACCACCAGATCTAGTACCACGATCGCATCTAAAGAAGATAAACTTTTTTTCGCAATTTAGAATTTCTGAGCTGTTTACTTTGGCGGACAGCCACGTTTCAGTCAAAGCCACAACGTCGGCAAGGCATGTGTCGATGAGCGATGATAACGCATCGCGTTTGTTGATGACACTCCGAATGTTACAGTGTAAGAAGGAAAGTTCCCGTGTGAATGGGGTAGTACGTGCAGTCTCATTTAGCTACGATGACGGCTGACTGGCGGATGCGCCAGAAGAAACATTGGAATTATTTAAAGGCATTTCGCTGTTGATTTCATTCTCGCACACACTATCAGTGATAGGGCAGTACGTATAAGTTTTTTTGTCGATTACTACTTTGTTGTACTTCAGGGAGAAAGGTTGCCCGCTGGCTTTAGCGAAGTCCAGAAGCTTTTTCCGGGTCGCACGTGTTGCTTTACAGAAATCTTCGTTGACGGAAATGCCTGTACCACGCAGTTTAGCTTTCTGAGAAAAATAGTGTCTCTGGTCTTGAAAGACGCAAAGCGCACAATCACTGGACGGCATTTGTTAGCTATGAACGTTCCAAGCCTGTGAGCACGAGAAATGCCATCCACAGGTAGCTGGATACCGAAAGAATTGGAGATAATTGTCCGCACTTTTTCTTCGGAGATGGCCCATGTTTCTGCATTGCAGTCATTAATGCCGTAGAACACCAAGTTGTCCTTACGAGACCGATCTTCGTAGTCGTCTAATCGCGATCTTAGGGCGGCATTTTCACTTCTAACTGTCGTCATCACAAAGTCTTGTAGGTTGGATTCGTCACCACGGCCCTCGAGAGAGCTAACTTTTTCTTCAAGGGCGACTAATCTAGTTGTTAAATTGGACACTTTGGAATCCAACAATTTCTGGTTTTCTTTTACTTCATCGATGGATTTCAACAGTGTGTCGTGTCTCTCGTTTAGATCTACAGATAGACCCCTAATGGCGGCTAATACTTCATTGTGCTGTTTAGTCGTATCTTCCTTTGTGGGGCCTGGGTTTCGCTCCACGTCTCCGCCAAGAAGAATCATTTTCGCATCATGAACACTTTTATGCCGCGAAAATGAACACACAAAAGCACTCCGCAACGCATAAAAACACTTGACAAAAGCAGAGACCAAGGCATGTGGGCATGGAAATAGCAGCAAACAGACGTTCTTAGACTTCTTAGAATAAAGAGATGGAGCAGAACTAACCTGGATGAAAAAGCAGAAAGGGTTTTTAGCAGCCATCCAAGCTGCTGCCTTCACATGCCCACTGGAGAGCAGAGGGTTCCAACGTCCGCTTATAAAGCACTCGTGCAGTACTGTCGATGTCGGAGCGGCTGTCTTGATGAGGGGATCCAGCGTCGTGTCACAGGGTAGGAGTGGTGAAGTCGGGCAACATTGGTCGATGAAGGGTGACGTGTCCAGAGGCGGACACACGTCGGCTGCAGACTCATGCTCCAACGTTCCCGTACAGGCGGGAAAGCAGACGGGGAGGCACGCGCCGGTGATGGTAACCAACTGGATGAAAAAGCAGAAAGGGTTTTTAGCAGCCATCCAAGCTGCTGCCTTCACATGCCCACTGGAGAGCAGAGGGTTCCAACGTCCGCTTATAAAGCACTCGTGCAGTACTGTCGATGTCGGAGCGGCTGTCTTGATGAGGGGATCCAGCGTCGTGTCACAGGGTAGGAGTGGTGAAGTCGGGCAACATTGGTCGATGAAGGGTGACGTGTCCAGAGGCGGACACACGTCGGCTGCAGACTCATGCTCCAACGTTCCCGTACAGGCGGGAAAGCAGACGGGGAGGCACGCGCCGGTGATGGTAACCAACTGGATGAAAAAGCAGAAAGGGTTTTTAGCAGCCATCCAAGCTGCTGCCTTCACATGCCCACACAAATAACTATCGTTGTCAACCAAAAGCAGATTATTCCATATCAAATTAAAACATTTATGATTTTAAAGTTTCTTAGGTTCATTAATTATTGTTTCTGAATGTTGTCATTGTGATTTTAGTTGTAGCTCCTTGTGTTTACCGAGCTTCGGTGGGCTTTCAGACTTGCTACTTGTGACAATTTTTGAACTTGATAAGCTAAGTGAGGCATGCCAAATGTAGTGCTCAGAAAAAGACTTTACAGTATTCAAACTACTGCATCAATGGTGGTACAGTGCAATCCACTTATAACGATAATGAGAAAATCCGAAAATGCAATCCTTTTAACTGATGATAGTTGTATCTGGACAGAATACCCCATGCAAAAACGCATGGTCCTCTAGAAACTGATCGTTATAAGCGGTACATCGTTATAAGTGGATTGCACTGTAGTACCACCATGGAGAGATTTGACTGAACACTCTTGTCCTCACATTTCCTTTTTTAAGCTGAGGAGTAGTTAGGAGTGTAAAAATTTTGACATAACATAGTATGCTGAGATGTTAATGCATGTGGTACAATTGCTAAAGTAAAGTACAGCGAAAAAAAACAACAACAAATGTTGACTGTTCCAGTGCAAAGAGATTTTCTACATACCGTATTTTCCGGTCTATAAGACGCACCTGTGTATAAGACGCACCCCCACTTTTCGCAAGTCTCTGAGTGAAAATGAGTATATAAGAGGCACCTGTGTATAAGACACACCGCCGAACATTCAGGAAAAAAAGTGCGTCTTATGTATGACACGCATCAATGTATAACACGCACCCCCACTTTTCGCAAGTTTCTAAGTAAAAATTAGTATATAAGATGCACCGCCGAAATTAAAAAAAAAAAAGCGTGTCTTATACATCGGAAAATACGGTATGTTTCTCTAGTGGGGGGGGGGCACTGTTAAGTTGAAAACAATGGGGTATTGCTTTTTATGTTCAGTCTTTTGGTCGAAGCACTTATTGATAATGTGGCCTTATTTTTGTTTTTGTTTCAGTCTAGCTTCACTGTTGATGGATCCATCGTTCTGCATGGGCTCGACAATCGCACTAACACTACCTTCCGATGGCAGGTGCGTGCTTTGGGCGATCTTTTTTTTTTTTTTCTGGACCTATTGAGAATTTAGACGTCTGATACTTTTGCTTGACGCTCTCGATGACGCAGGAGTTGGTTGACACCGCTCAAGTTCGTTAAGAACCCGATTTACCTCACCTGCAAGAGGATACCTCACGAGTATAAACCCATCTCCAAGAAAATGCTCCGTTCGGAAAGGTGAGGGTCTCCTTGGAAGTTGCCACTTGGTGAGCTGATTTGGTGGCTTCTCCTGCAGCATTCAGCGTGCCATCGACAAGGCCGTGCAAGATGACCCTGGAAGTAAGTCGCAATTACTAGGGGCGTGCGAGCAGGGAAACTAAAGTGCAAATCAAATTCTAATCAAGCAGTGGCAAGTAGTGGCCATAATGCTGAATCATATACCGAAACCCCTATTTGAAATTCACTGAAACGAACACAACACGGCTGCCTCTCAAAATCTTGCGTGCATTTATTACGCATCATGTGGAACAAGGAGTGGATATCACTTACAATGGGGTGCTACTGCCGACGTGGTAATGAGAAGTTGCTGGTTAGATGGACGGATACAGCCGGACCCTTCAAATCGGACGACTTCTTGTGCCACCTAGCCGTGGCACCTCACTTGACGTTGCAGGGAGCGACAGATTAGTGGATGAGGCGGGCTAAATTATCCTTGTCATTATCTTTGCAATAAATTGCCACTTTCTTGCTTTCCTCATGTAATGCATCGCTAGATGCCTTTGAGCTAAAATAAATTAAATGAAGTAAAAAATGTTCTGAACATTACAACTGGGAAAGCCCTATAGCTACGACATTTCTTTTCTATATCTTACATTTGTAGTACACAGTTGGTGGCAAGATACTTGAATTCAAAATGAAAGTTTGCATAGTTCGTGGGTTTGCACCGAGCACACTGCAGAATTCTGAACACAACTGCTTAATTCGAGGTATACAAGAAATAAAGTACTGTAAACGACTTAATTTTCGCGAATCATCTGCAATTCGCGAGAAATAGATCCCATGAACAATTCAGGCAAAATTTCAACACAGAGGAAGCTACAGTGAGGTGCTTGCGGCTCGCAAAAGTTAGAGCCTGCGAATAATTTAAATTTTTCAACTTTGGCTCGATTAGTGAAAATTTGAGCCCGCGAAAATTGTGTCGTTTACGGTACTTTCTGTCGAAATGTTTAGTCAGTCAATGCTTCCCCAATGCAGACATAATTTACAGCCGCCGACCGATTTTCACACGTAGAAGGGACCGAAAAATCTTCCAAATATTAGAGCAGTCCGAAAATTCAGCAGATTATAAAACGCCTTTATTATTAGAAAATCCGTAAATAGTGCCTTGTTTCAGGTTGCGCCTCCGTTTTCTTTCGGCAACTTTCTATTGGCTCGAGAATCGCTGCCTTCTTTTCTATTGTGATGGTTGAGTACTTTCTGCGTTGCATGCTTAACGACACATTGCGGTTTCAAAAGAACAGATGGGGCAATTACATTCAAGCCAGCGTAGTCAGAGAACATGATTAACCGAGACGAAATCGAGATGAGAGGCGCAAGTCCACGACTGCAATGGCGAATGAACAAAGCAAAATGCTAACAACAATGATGATAATAATGACGTGCAGCTAGAGAAAAAAAAAACATACAGTGTCACCTAGCGGTAGAACTTAGCAGTACTACTCAAGTAGCAATGCCAAACCAAGCCAGTCCTTTTGCAGCCAACAAAGAATCCAAAATGGCTGCTTCCCTGTAGCGTTCCCGCTGATTGCTCGCAACAATTTTGTCCTAAAAATTGAACTTTCGGACTTCGAGGCTGTTCGAAACATTGGTCGTGAATATGCACTATTTCCATCGAGTAGGTCACAGTTTCTCTTTTAAGTCCGAAATATTGAACAAGTCCGAATTATCGGCGTCCGAAAAAGCGGTCGGCGACTGTATACCCAGCAGAAGTTGATAGGAGTGTGTGTCTCGATATGGAGAGTGTCCTTGAATAAACCCAGACTTTGTCCAGCACAGGGGTTCTCAAACTTTTTGGCCTCACGGAACCCCAGGAAGCCTCAAACACTACCGCGGAACCCCTCCCCTCCATATTTGCCGATTGAGAGGCAACAGATGCACAATTGTAGGCGATTTTGCTTGTGTTGCTTCCCATATATCCCCACCATATCAATCGCGATGTCAGTACCAAGTGAGATGGTGCTTTGCATGGTCCTGCCGCGCAGCCTGCGGCATGGGGAAGGGGGGGGTTGCAATTTGGGTGTTCGCGGAACCCATGAGACCAGCTCGTGGAACCCCTGTGCTCCCCGGAACCCAGTTTGAGAACCCCTGGTCCAGCAGATAAATATCCAGTGTGCCGAAATTATGAAAAAACTAAAATTACTAGGAAGACGAAGGTCTAATCGAATTATCGGACCAATTACTATTTGGTTCGAATTCGAAATTCAAATATTTGTGCACCCTAACAATTCTAGTACCAAAAAAACAACTGGAATCTGAATTGCGGTTGTTTTTACAACCCATCAGCCGACAAGAAGGAACACCAGCGGCGGGCCATCAGCATCTTTGAGCGCATGCGTGCAACCATTTCAACCGCTCTGTTAAGGTGCGCATTGCACGTTGGATATTTTTTGCCATTCTTTTCCAAATTCCTTATATTTATGTCCTAGTTGAGCTGCTAGCTGTAACTAACTTGCTCCTTTCACGTGGACTTTACAGGCTTGCTGTCTGGCTCATGCACCGACTCATGTCTCGCATGTTGACTGGTGTCTACGTGCCTAAGGGCCAAATCAATCTCCTGAAACGAGCAAGTGAGGTGCGTTTCAGTCTCCTCACTTGGCTGAATTAAACCAGAAACGTTTAAAGAAAGCACCTCCTCTTGCAGCACAACATTCCCATGGTGTACCTGCCCCTTCATCGAAGTCACTTGGACTACATTCTGGTGACCTTCTTGCTTTACCTGAATGAACTGAAGGTGCCTCTGGTGGCGGCTGGGGACAATCTGCTCATTCCACTCTTTGGGTAAGTGCTCTCCCTGAATCTTGGCATGTTCCCCAGTTGAGTTCTAACTGCTGAGCTCCAAGTCGTCCTAGAATTGACTGATTTAGGGGTTTTCGATGACACTCAGCAAGTTTGTTAATTAAAGGAATTTGTTTGACTGAAAATTTCTGAAAGATCTGCGAGGGCACACATAAAGTGAATAAACAAACGATTCGAAAAAGTGTGACAAATATGTGAAGTAAGCTCGTAAATTTACCTTCTAAATTTTAATGTTTTCTCTTTGCTCACACTGAACATGAAAGTTTTATGAACAGGGCAAAGCACTCATGTAAAAATGTAAAAATGGCATGGTTTAGCACTTGACTGCATATCTCTGTATTCGGTTTGTCCTGGGTCGAAAAAGGCATGTAGGCAGCTATTTGTGGGTCTGAGAATGATGGCATTAGTATGTCTTCAGTGTAGCTTTTTATGTTTATTTAGATGCATAGTATTTGTAGGGCCACTTCTAGTTCTTTCGTGCCTGTGCTAGGGATGTGGCCTTCATGGTGACGTCACACTGATGATGTCCTGGTGTTCACAATGGTGGGTGTCTGACCGTGGTGCTGGAACGGTGATGAGCCCTAAGAAAGGAAACCCTCGGGTTAGTGGGTGTTGATGTAAGACTGTGACATCACATGACACCATGACGCCACAAGACACCGAAGTCACATGACACTGTGATGGCATGGCATGACGCGACTCGACGTCACATTGCACTGTGACGTCCTGGGACGTAAAGTCGCTGGGCATGCTTTCCTGATAGTCACGTGGCACCCTAACGTGACGACACTGACATCATGTCACGTGACACTGTGACGTGACACTGTGACGTAAGGTGCCACCATGTCATTGTAACATCACTTCACGTGACATCATAACGTGCGACACTGTTAAATGAGGTGACCTGACATAAAATATCACATGGTCATGAGATGTAAGGTCACATGACCACATGCTTTCCAGATGGTCACATCACACTGACATCATGGTGTCACATGACCTGTGGTGTGACGTCACATCATGGTGTCATAGTAACCACGTGGTGTGACGTCACAGTGTCACATGACATCATGACGTCGGTGGCATTGTGTCATTTGGGAAATGCCGAAGAAACGGGTAGTTTTCTTTTAACTTAAAATTACTTTTCTACAACAGAACCCTGCTTCGGGGTCTTGGAGGGTTCTTCATCAAGCGCAGACTTGATTTCAAGGATGGCCGAAAGGATCATCTCTACAGGGCAGTTCTCAAGGAGGTAATTGCAGTGACTCGTTTGAGTGCTTGATGCCTTTAAAAGGGCACTAAAGAGGTTCTTGGGTTGATCTTTTTACGGCTATAACTGCATTGATGCACTCTAAGCAAGGACGAGCACAAAAATCTCATTATGCCTTGTTCACACTTATAAAGGACACTCTTGCCGCCGATGGAATTTTCTAATCGAAAAAGACCGTCTTTGCCGCCTGCCATGCGTGCGTGGCTCCAGATCTCTTCAAGCTTTGCCGAAATGGCGAGATTCTACAGAACGTCTCGGGTCGTCACGTCGTTTGTTAGGCTGTGCTGTCTCGTAGTTGCTTTGGCTGCATTTAATATCTCTTTTCACTCCAAGATAATCAACCTGGATAAAGTAAGGCTTTCCTAGCAGCCAACACTTCCGTGCTACGCAATATAAAATATCCCAAACTCGGTAGTGCTGACAGAATGCATGCACAACATTGTCTCGCTGATGCAAGAATAAATAAACAAACAACTGGCAAACCGGACGTGACTGGTGTAGTATGTACCGATTACGCCTTATTCGGCACCAGTTTTATTCCACGGCTTGTCCTTGTAGGCATTGCCTTTGTATTTCAGATACCCCTTGTCCTAATGTATTGAATAATGAGGTCTCAATTAGTGCCTCTGCAACTTGGACAGGATGTAGACATCAGCAAACAGAATTTCCGAATTGCATTCCGATTGGCTTGCGGCAAGCAAAAACTTTTCCTGGCGGCAAAAATGGTTTTCGGACCGATGCTTCTTGCCACCGGATATTCCACCGACTTTTGATGCCTGGCATCGAAATCAATGCAGATTCTCCTGCAGATACACAAGTGTGAGCATACCATTAGTAGTGCCCTTTTTTACTGTAGAAAAATATCACAGTAGCATTTCATTGACATCATTGTTTTTATAGTTCTATATAATACTAAAGTGCTTCACGTCTATATGTAGTAGTACATAGTAGTAGTAGTAGCAGTAGTAGTAAATGTGTCTTTATTCAGAGAAAATAATATGACCTAGCTAGCTCTTGACCCTAACCATTAGCAGGAAGGGGGTGGATGGGGATGATTGGGAATGGAGAAGGCTGTTGGCTGCACCTGCCTTTGGCAAGGTTGGCCTAGGTCAACTCTAAGGCCCATAGGGCTTTACTTCATTATTATAGGTACAGTAGTCCCTCGTTATAACAAATTATTTGAGATGGCAAAAAAAGTTTGATATACGCGGTAATTCTTTAAAAGCAAAAGAGCGCCCCAAAAAAGTGACGGCAGCCTTGAAGGTGGACGGGGAACACTGCAAAAGATTTTAAACATTTTTTAATCAAACAAATCTTGGTGATGAATAACTCGTGGCACCTTTACTGGCCGTTACAGCCAATTGTGAACGGGGGAACACTGCGAAAGACTTGAAACATATATTTAATTATAAACACACCTTAGTGATGAACAACTTGTGACACCTTTACGGGTCGTTACAGCCAAATGTTGTAGTAAACTGCTACAGAACTCCATGTAAATCGACTGATAAAACATATTCTGTGTTAAAAAACATTAAGTGAAGTTTGCTGATAATTTTTTTCCAAGCGTCAGTCCTCAACTTGTTCCAGACATTGCAAGAGCACTGTCACCTCCGCTGCACTCCACTTTGTTCCAAAGCAGCCGTAGGATGTTTTGCATCTCTGCAGATGTTGATATTTTTTGAGGTGCCTCTCCGACGTCTCTTCGTCTTTACTTTGGTGGCACACAGTCTATGGTTGCAGCGTCTTGGCAGGAGCAACAACAGGAATGTCCGCATCAACAAGTGCAAACTAATCTAAGTTATCCTCAGTGGCTTCACCAACGTGTTTGCACACACTCCTGTAGAGATCGTTGCAGCTCTGGAAATTATGTGCAGACTCGGCAAGCGTTAACGCGCAAGGAAATCCGACGCGCGCAAAGCAGTTGGTGATCTTTGATCTTCAAATCACGGACGTGTTTTCTCTTGCATGAGAAACTCTTCTCGAACCTGTCCAGTATGTCTTGCTTGTTCTGCAAGATGGTCAACAGTGTAGGACAGTCGATGCCAGAATGTCGTATTCCTTAGCGATTTCTGACTTGGGCCGGCCACTTTCTTCAGCCTCACAGATCGAATCAACTTTCGGTTGATTCGATCTGTGAGGCACTCACGTCGGGGACTCTCGAAGAGATGATCTCCTCCTTTACTTCTTTGACCCAATTTGGACGGGAGTCATGTCGTGGGTGCCGTGTGTAGCGTCGGAACATGGACGCACTGCTCCCTGACTGCATCGGTACATTGACATCGGAAGCGGTGCTCCGCCCTCCGTCGCCTGTTGTGCGTTTCCTGTTGACTTTGGTGGAGGAGGCAGAGGGAACGCAAGGGTCTCCGTGCGCCCCCGTGTAGGCTTGCATGCTTTCGGCATTTCGGCCTTCTTAATAAGCGTGGTCGGCCGCCGATATATTTAGAATGATCCAGTTCAAAATGCGTGCATTTCTGTCGGGACCGCGTTGAACTTTGAGTAAAGTAATAAGTAAAATAAAGTGATTTCATTATAACGAGGGACTACTGTATTTTTTTCTAAAGCCTAGCATTTTCACAAAACCTCTGGTTTTCTGCAAAACTAGGTTCAGAGCTTGGAGTAAATGAAGCAGCATTGCAAACGGCATAATGCAGCTGTGACCAGGCGAGCCTATGCGGAGAGCCCCAAAAAAAGAATGATATTCAGTTAAGACCTGCACTAAAAAGATTGTCTGGCAGTGTGTTTAGTTTAATCTAGGTGACCACATTGAATTCCACTACTAAAGCGATTACTCATCCTGTTTATTTACTCTGTGTCCCCATTCGTGAAACAAGCACTTTAAAGTTTGGCTCAAATGATGTCATTGCAATCCCGAGCAGCTCAGCTGGATGTTTGTTTGTGAGGCATTTGATTAAACTGCCTTTATTGCTAAGGAGAGGTCTTCATACCATTAGGTATGTATGCCAACACAAGGCTGCCAAAACACAAGCTCTCCTTTATTCTTTACCTTTTTCCTTCTGGCCGTGCAGGGGAAGGGGGAGGGTATACGCTTGGCAGAAGGCCGCGAGCAGTACTTGAACCCGCAAAGGGCCGCATGCGGCTTGCAAGCCATGGTTTGGCCACCCCTAGCACAATGGGATTAGCCATGGTTCATCATAAGTAGCTGCTTGCTGACCAACTTCCGTTCCAATTTCTGCAGTACATGATGGAAATCTTGAAGTCCAACCACAGCTTGGAGTTCTTTCTGGAAGGTGGCAGGTCACGAACTGGCAAGACTCGTTTGCCGAAGGCAGGTCTCCTCTCCGTCATTGTGAACTGTCTTAACGAAGGTTTGTTTTGCTTCACTACTTTCCGATAGTTTGGTGTGTTTGTAATTACTACAATGCATTGCTTTTCTTAATTGCAGAGCTGATGCAAGATGTGTACATAGTTCCCATTTCCATCAGTTATGAGAAGATCTTGGATGGCAACTTTGTTAGTGAGCAGCTTGTGAGTTGTTGAGCACTGAAGGGGTGCTTGCTTTGGCAGAGGCAGGTCAGCACTGAACTTGTTTCTTTTATTAATCAGGGTGAGCCAAAGGTGATGGAAACATTCACAGCAGCTCTGAGGTCAATCTGGCACATACTGCATTCAAACTATGGCTGTGTTCGTGTGGACTTCTGCCAGCCCTTTTCTCTAAGGGTGAGTCTTTTTTTTTTTTTTCCACGGCCTTATTTTGCAATGTACTTCATTTGACATTCTGCCAACCAGGACAAATCAATTAATTACAGGAGTTCTTGGACTCGGCCAAAAGTCAGCGCCTGGATCCACTGGCCTATGACTGTCCATTGTCGTTGCTGGAAAGCCTCGCGCCCCCACCAGTCCGCAAGAATTCAGGGGCTCAGCAAGCACAAACTCCTTGTGCAGTGCGGACAGTGCTACTGATGATTGCCGTCATGCTATCAAGAGCCTGGCGAACCATGTTGTGCAACGTAAGTTTGACAACATTGTTCTGATGCACAGGGGAAAGTGTGAGGCTGTTGACTCTGCATTGAAGGCTCTGCATGGTTGCATCTTTGCAAAGTTTCAGAGCTATGCATGTGCACATATCTTTCAGTAAGTTGCTTATGAAGAGCTAGAGCTGGGTGTACTTAAAGCTGTATAGATGCTTGCCCCAATTGAGTAGATACAAATGGGCTAAGGTCTAAAAAGGTTTACGTGGCCCTCCAATGATTTTTGGACTGGTTTAAAATTTGCTCTGAAATGGAGCTCATTGAATGTAAGAACATGGAGGAAAAATATTTTGTTCGAAATTAACATTATCTTGGGAGTTGTAAGCAAATTAAAATTGCAAAAACAAGCAAAAAATGTTAGCTCCGTGACGTTTCAAGGAAAATGAATTGACTGGAGGTTTGGAGCTAAGCAGCTGGCCAATTGCAGTGATGTGATTGCTACGCCATTTGCGCCAACTGAACCAAACTGCTTACCCTGCTGCACCATGCTACACATCGCCAAAATGTGGTGAAGTTGCACCGACATTGCGCCAAACGTAATTTTACTTTATTAATATTGAGAATATAATATAATATAATATTGAGAATAATTTGGACACGCCTATCCTAAGGATACAGCCGTGTAGCGGGCGCTACACGGCTGTATCCTTAGGATAAGCGTGTCCAAATTTTCAAGACTTTCAAATATCACCTTAAATAAGGTACCACTGAATTTGATCTCTGTATCAAACATTGACAGTGCTTAGAGGTCGTGCAATATTTCTCCGTGGTTTATTGTGGTAAGTTAGGTAGCTTCATCGAGTGCACTCCTCACCGCGCACGAGCACACTGTAGTGAAGCGAAAACCGCAAAGTAGGCATCGCGATTTTGCGTATCTTGCTTCCGCCGCAGCTTATCCACATGCTAAAAGGAAAGCACTCGTCCAGAGTAGGACGTTGCACACACAAGCATTGGGTATATATTAAAAAAAAGAACTTGGTAGATGCTGATGTAACAACTCTACCTTCGAGTAAAAAGTTCTGAATAAGACTGCAGCTAGTATATGTGAGACTGCAATATTCTAATGATTTTTGTTTTTGAAACTCGAGATTTGGCAAGGATACTTGTGTGATGCAGGAAGATTTGTATGGGTGGCTCTATAAGCTTATATTTTTATGTCAACTTCCTTGTTCAGTTCTTACCTTTACATAGGTTCCATCTGTGCGATAGTACAGTAAATAGAGTAAATTAAAACTAAATTAGCTGGGGCAGAGGGTGGAAACTTTGGAATAACCCTAATGGGTTCAAGATTGCTCCTGAGGCTTATTTATCGTTCACATGCCGATTTTCGTTATCATGAATTTTTACATAATATCATTGATATTAATAATAAAATGTCAAAAGCTTTGTTTTTATCTGAATTATTAATTGCACTTTTATTACAACCTTTAGGACTTCATTGGAACATTGATTGGGCACTCAATATTATTCTGCTCAAACATTATTTCCATAGAACACCATTTCATTTACCTTTAGCTCTGTACCTAAAATAACCATACACAGCAGTTCCTACTGTCCTTCATCACTAAACATATTCTTGCCGTGCCTGGTGGTTCTACATGCAACAGCAAGTTATACCCCATCTCACTAAAACCGTACAGTACGGTTTTAGTGACATAAGGTGAGTGAGGTAAGCAATCATGTGACCGTAGCGACAACCGTTGGCGTTCCGGCATGAAAAGTTTCAGTTCTAAGCATAGAGGGAGAAGGTGAAAGAGAAGAAACTTTAGTGCCGGTATCCGGACTATGCCGATAGCTGGAGCCAGAAATTGTGCCACAAATGATGGCAGCGGTGGGATCATCATCACTGCGCCAACCCCCATACGTATTGCCATACTTGTGCCGTAGGCATTGGCATCAGAAGTTGCTGTAGGAGTCTTGGCACATAAACATTTTGACCGATATTTACCGACCCAAAATTGTAGTCTGTTTATGGATGCTTTGTCAGATATGACCAAAGTATTTTCTTTTTTTTCTCACCTTTCACAGAATCTTCAATGTCCTTGGCCTTAATGAGCACCAACTTGGTGGCCTTTCTGCTGCTAACCAAGCATAGAAAGGTGGGTGCTTATCCCTCTTAACCCTTGAATGTTGTGACCCTATTATAAGTTCTTTCTTCATCACACTAAGGAAAAGCTTTTCTGAGAGGCAAAGTGAGAAACTAGAGGCATGTTTTCAACTGTTATGTGCAACTGCTAGTTAGATCGAGCGAGATGTCTAATAAAGGATAAAGGATAATCCTGAGGAGTCTGCACTCCAGTTTATCACGAAAAGTTCAAAAAGCTTTGCAATTTCCTGGCTTTTTAAAGAAACTTATTAATTGGCTGGGTCATTCCCAAACAACGCTACCGAAGCTTTGTCTCGGATTATTTAAAACCACACCTCGACAGCCAGGCCCAACAGATGTTCTTGGCAGTGTCGTTGGCATAATCCCGACAGCCATCTTGGCTAATGTGAACTAGCAGATGCCGGCTCTTATCTTGTGGAGTAGCCAACTCTACTGCGACCATGCCAGTGTGTGAAGTGTTTCCTCGGTTGTTAAGAAAAGGCAATCCTCTAAGCTCTGTCGCAGTTTCACCCGGTCCCAGTGCGAATGCACCTTGAGACAGTATCTCTCGGGGTATGGTGCCTGGAATACGTCTTCGACTGGTGTGTTTACTGCCCACCCATGGATTGAAAGTGGTCCCCGAGTGGCCAGAAATTGCATCGCAGGAGCTGGCTTGTCATGCTGTCTGTTGTCGCGATCCTGGCGGTTGGTCGTAGAAACGCTGGCAAAAAAAGCGAGCAGATGCAAAGGTTGCTGTCGTCGCAGTGTCATATCTTGTGTCTGCTTACTTTTCCGTCGACTGTCTGGCTGCAGAGCGACCTACCGCAGAAAAAGCATCTGCCGCATCCAGCTCCTCTGCTGTGCCACTGCCAAGATTGCGGCAGTCAATGCTGTGACACTCGTGGGGTTTTCCACGTTCCGGAGTGAATGCCTCCAAATAGAATCACATCTGCGCAAGCTCTCATGTAATTATTTATTTGCTGATGTCACGGTGCTGTGGGGCTCAGGTAGGCGGCAGTTCAACAGGGTCCGGTGTTGCCCGAGTGGTTTCATCTCCTTTGTCCTCGTGGTCGGGTGGCTTGCAACGGGCACGGCCAGCAGCGGGCAATGCCGGCGCTTTTGGGGACGGCCCAGTGCCCGCATCCCCGTGGGCCCGTGCCAGCAAGTACCTTTTGTTTGGGAGTTTAGTCAAGAGAGAGAGGCCCGGCCATTGTTACCTAGGTCGCTATGTTTGCAGCACCCTCCTTGGCCATGTGACCCTTCCCTTTGGGCGGCCCTTGGGAATGATGTCGGCCCCGTCTTCGGAACTAGGTTGCGCAACACCAGGCGTTGCACGGCCAGTTGCAGTAATGGGAGAGGGGAGAACGGGAGGCAATGGGGAACATCGTAGAGGGTTCCCATACTCTTTTAGGACCTCAGGGGGCAGGAACGAAAGAACCACTTTTGAGGCCTTGGTAGTCGGAGGCTCGTTGCAGACACCATACCCAGGGGTTGACGGGATGTGCGCATTTTCACCTTCCACCAGGGCGCCACCCTGCAGCAGCTAGCACACAGCCTGACCTGGCTGCGCACGGCGGTGGGGCAGCGTGACCACCAGGTGATGTGCCCGGGCGACAGCGTGGAGTCTGTCCGGCACGCCTGTGCCCTGCTCGGCAAGGACCTGGTTCTCTCGGAAACCGTCCAGATGGAGTGGTCCTCGGGCGACACCGAGAACAACAACCTCAAGATCGTCTTCTACCGGCCGATGCTGCGGCTCCCAGGAGTGCTCGAGCTGCAGTACTACGCCAACGCGGTGCTTGACGTCTTTGTACACGAGAGCATTGTTGGTGGGTGGCGCTGGCGTTGTCTGTCATGCTCACGGACGGCACTTGCCCGACGTGAGGGAGCGGCAAAACTCTTCCTGTTGTCACTTGTCAGTCTATCAATGTGCGCGGTCCTTTCCTCCGCGATCGTGGCTCCTCTGGGCTGTTTGTAATCGTCTGGTGCACGCTACCAATAGTCCCTTTCACTAAATGGTTGGTGCACCAAGTAGAGCGCTGGACACATTTACATCTGGGAAGCAAAATTGTAAAGCTGGCACACATATTTGCATTTGACTGTGCTCGAGTGCTTTGTTTTCTCTCGTAACCACCTACGACGAAAGGACACACTGGTTCGCTGTCTCCATCTATCCGGTAGCCCTTGAATGGCGTATACCTAGACTGAAGGTTTTGCAGTATTTGCTAGATCAAATTTATGCACCATCTATCACCAATGATCGCTTACAACATTGTCAAAATTATTTCGAGCCAACAGCGAAAGAATGATGTGTAACAAGCTACAAAAATATATGCACAGATCAAAAGCATTCAGGGGCTACCTAATAGATGGTGCCAGTGTGTTTTCTCATTGTAAGCGGTTACGATCGAACACAACACGCTCGAGCACAGTCCGACACAAATGTGTGAACCAGCCTACAGTAACGGGGAGCGCGTGCAGCACTTGTATCTACGAACTTAGTGTGCTGTTTGGTGTTTCAGTCATGTAGAAACATGCCTTTGGAGTTTGTTTTCCTTGCAGTGAGGGAATAGCTAAATGTGGTTATGAGTGTTTGGCAACTCTTATGGACGGGACTGGAGAAAAGCGATGTTACGGACCTAGTTCTTGCCCTTGGTGCCCCGATTGGTTCTCAGTTTCTGCTATGATTCTTTTGTACTATAGATGCTGTTTGTTTGCTCATGTGTGGTCCCTGGAAAGTTGTAACAGTAACATTTGTACTCTAAATTTAAACAAACCATATTTGTGTTCTGTCAGCAATGCATGGAAAACGTGGAGTGTGGCTGAAACACTTTTATTCTGGTCTCGTATTTATAAATATATAATTGATTAAAATTGCAGCTCCGGGTGAATATAACAAAATTACTAATATAGTAGTTTACATTTTTCTTGCCATAGTAATCTAGTCTTGCATCAATGCAACTCCCCTCAATATGGTAAAATGTAATCAAACAAATTAATGCAAGGGCAGATTACCAGTATATTCAACATAATCTTTCTGAGGTGGAGTCGATCATGTTGGGTGCATGTAATCGTCTGTACAGCCATTGGGGACACGGTTGATCACATCCCTGCTAGCCAAGATACACAGGGGCAGAATTGGCCAGAATGTGCCCTGTCCTTCGTTCCCCGTTGTGAGTGAGTGTAGTTCTGTTCGCTTTTGCCTTCATTGTTTGCTGCTGCTTCTGTCGAATGGAACAAAATGACGGGCATATATGTTAGAAGCTGTATGGTTAGCAAGATAAGCCAACTCCTTTCACAACAGTAATCAGCTTACACTCACTTCTGCTGTAAAGGAAAATTGGTTAAAATAGCCGAAAGCCTGAATCACATTTACAGCGATTTGTTAGGTGTGCAGTGTCGAACACGGAAGTGTGAAAGCGTCTAGCATTTTACTTGTTATCTCTAGGTAAGCTGTGTAATGCGGGGTCTGTCACAAGGGGCGCATTTGCAATGGCACTGTGGCTGGAGGTATGATTCAAAACTTGCTCCTGTGATTCTAGCCACTGCCTTGTTTTCTCTTGTGGGAAATGAGCTGCCTCTGACGCTCGGCACCAGTGACGTCGTGACGGTATCACGGAAAGAGTTGGTGGACAAGTGCCAGGATCTTGTCAACATCCTTCAGCATGAGTTCGTCCTTGTCCTGGTGAGCCAATTTTCGGGGAGCACAGTGCGGGCCAGGGTTCGGTGTGCATGGGAGCTTGCAAGCATTGGGCTTTTTGTTTCAGCCTTGCAATAATGCTGTTTGGGTGGTTGGTGATGCCATTGGCAGCCTCATCACGGCAAACATCTTGGCTGTCTGTCAGGTACGTATATAGGTACTTTATTGCTTTTGGCTTTGCTCACAATTGCCTTGTTCGTTGCCCTAGTTGGTCTTGCTAGCTTTCGAGTTTGTTCTGAACATTTTATCAATTAAACACCTACAAAGGCCTTAGTGTGCAACATTATGCCTTGTTCAATATGCTGCCACTTTGCTACCTGAGGAGATGACTGGCTGGTGTGTCTGAAAGGGAAACCTACAAGTTGATCATTGAGGTTTGGGTATAGAAACTCATAGTTTGTGGATGATAAAAGTTTTTTGAAATCTCTGTAAAATGTGTTCACTTTGGTGTTTGTTGTATCAGTAGCTCTACTTTTATTAGAATTAGCTGCAAAGAAACTAACTACAGGAAATTTTTGCGAGCCACAAAAGAATAAGTGATGTTTATTGCAATGATCTGGCGAACTCTGCACGAGTTCTTTGAAATCACAGTTTTACTTGACGCGAGTTAATAAACCTGAAGTTTCTTCATACTCCCCGGAATCAGCATCCAGATCATTCGTAGATCGATTCAGTCAAGTACAGAATTTGAATCAGCCTCATTATGACGGTTCCATTAAAGAGTCGCTCCATGCAGGCTCGTATATGGCCATCTCGTCCAGTCAGTACTTTGACAACTTCCCCTGTTTTCCAGAGTTGTCGTAATGTCTTATTGCAAGTAATTCAGAGCGCAAAAGAAATAAACAAATTTAGAAAAGTAACACCTTATCGCAAGCAAATCGGAATGCGAAAGAAGAAGCAAATAAAGCTTTTTAGCTAACGAAAAAAATCAAGCAGTTCTTATTATAGAATGGATGGGTTTGCATCAATAAAACATTATTAATTAAACTGCACTTTGAATTTGCAGTAATCCTTTTTTGACATTGTTAACAGTCATCTGACAAAAATAATACGTCAATCTTTCATGTTTACAAATTCAAGTAGCAATTAAGAATCACTACCTTCTTTCTAGCCACAGTGATATAAATCAAACTAATCTGACTTAAATCAAATAATTCCGATTTGCATTTTTTTCGTTTTAATCAGGATATTTTTTTATTTTGCTTTATGCAGACCTAAATATTGGCAAATCGCCTCCTACTCGCAAAAAATTATGGGCTAACTAGTCAGGCGAAACATCAGTATTGTGCAAACAATATTCAGACTCTGCTTCGTTAAACATCACTTTACATTCACACAAACAAAAATTGATATGATAACACACAATTCTGTACTAAAGGGGCGATGCAGGCGAGTTGGTTCTTGATCAGTGCTCGTTCTGTGTTTTTTCTATCAGCACTCGTTTGTGCTCTTCTCTCCGTCTAGCTTCTGTGCGTTGTATTTACCTTATCTACCATAAAATACTGAGCATCCACCCATCCTAAAATCAGCTCCCACCCCTCAACTTTGTAACATTCAGAAAATACACAAAGGACATATCTGAACATAATGTTGACCTAGGGAGTGCCCACCCTCCAGTGTTTCATGATTATCTCCAAATTTTGAGTGATCATTTGCACGGGATATTACGGTAGTCATAATTCTGTGTAAATTCATATCAACATTCCATATCAACATCTGAGAAATATAATAAACTATAAGTCAGAACGCATGCCTACATGAACAACCGCATTCCACGCTTTTGCTGACATTTCTTGCCGACATGTAGTGGGATCATATTTTGCCTTCAAGCTCCTCAGACTTCTCAAACAGAACTGCTACAATCATGGTTATACTTGTTAACGCAAAAGAACATTCTTTGCACAATTGTAACCCTGCGGAGCCTGTACAACCGGGTTACGGCGGCCAAATTGCGCAACTGGCCGCAATGCCTTGATCCCGTATCTCAAAGGAAGTGTTGAGATGGAGCTTCTTCACTTTCTGTTTGGGCTTGTGACGGCGGTCACAAGTAGTTTGTAGCATAAAATCACTTGTTCTTGACTACAAACGTTTACTAACCTATCGGGACCATTCATTGTTTTCTTTAAACGCAAACCCAAGGACGACGTTCAAAGCGCATCGGACAAAGCCAACGCAAACCCTTATCCACGCTTTGATGACCTGCGAGAGGATGATACTTCGGTGTTTTAGACTACCGTAGAATACCGTGCATCCGCCCATTCCACATTAAGCGCCCGTTACCAAATTTGTAAGATCTGAGAAAATATGCACAGTACATTTATATGTAAAATTGATGACCGGACAAGCGCCCACCCCCATTTTTTTGCGATTATCTACAAATGTTTGAGTGGGCGCTTGCCTGGTATTTTATGGTAGCTTGCCACCCATGAAGGGGCTCGGGGATTTTTCATATCATCCACCTCGCAAAATTTGGTACCCCCAAAATAAACCAAAAATCTAGCTTCAGCCAAATGTGTGAATTGAGCTGGCAAAAGAAAAGAAATGTTACATATGGTAATTGTATTTGTACTGCCACCGTGTCGTCTCGTGCATTACTGGAAGAGAGTTCTTACCAACCAAAAAGTGCTTTCGTATCGAACATTGATTCAATGCTGCAGCGCAAGAGATATAAGGTGTTTCGCATGCTGATTGATCAAACGCACCTCCTTTCGTCTGCCATTTCGCCTGACCAGCACGCATGCCTTTAGGTCGCAGGAGTCGCCAATAGGTCCTCGAGTATTGACATCCTCAACTTACTAAATTAGCAAATTAAAAGAATTTTAGAGAAGTGCCAGATAATTTCTTGAGCTGTGGATGTTCAGTCCTACTGCTAGGTCTGCAAAATTGTTCTGCAGATTAGTTAATCTTGATGGCTTGCATCATTGGTTCTCAGAAATCTGGCCAAGCAGTGTCCAGCCAGCATCGCAAATGGGCCAACTGCATAGAATGGGACCAAGAGAACGACGAGTACTCCAGCGAGCTGCTCACAAACGATGACGAGCGCTTGAAGGTAAGGGCCTTGGTCCCACCCTTAAAGGGATTCTACAATGAAATTTTGGCGCTTATTTTTTGGTCTATTTGTGTTCAATGGAGCGTTATCACATCAGACACACCAATCTCTTGTTCAAAAAACATGAAAAGGAATTTTAAAACAAATTTAACGATTAGCAACGAGCACCTGGTGAATGTTGCTAACGCCTCGTTTGTAATGCCCGTCTAGGAACCTTGATAGGTAGTGACGGTAACTGTCTCGCCTCCAGCTACGACGAGAGAAGAGCTGAAGGAGGAACCCCCTCCCCCCGAGACTCCTCTTTTGTGTGTCTCAGAAGTCGCTATTGTCGCTCTACAAGATTATAGAAGATTAACCCGTCACTCAAAATTCGTACAAAGACAGCTTTGCGGTAACTTGCGGTGGTCCGATCATGGCCCGATCGCTGGTGTGCTTCGGCTGCTTTCAGCAGATGCTACGAGCCATCGGGGCCTATCCAAGGCCGTGTGAATGTCACGTGACCTTGGAGAGGGGGCACAGCGATGCACGGAAAGCTTATCACGGGCTGCGTCCACAGAGCGGGATTGGCTGGGATAGCTCGCAGCGTTCGCCGCATCTGGACGTAAGGTCCCGAGGCAAACTATGTGACAATTGCTGCGGATATGACGTGGTCTCCGCTTTTGACTGCTCTCCAAGCGTTTGCCAGAGTGGGCCGTTTATAACGAAAAATACACCATCAGGCTCAAAATACAAACGTGCGATTGTCATTTACATATATTGTGGATCATATTTAGCCTATTTGTGAACACAGCGGGTATATTTTAAATTTCGTTGAAGTATCCCTTTAAGCTTCTTCCTCTGGGTGCTGTGCTTGTGGTCTACCTTCATGCACATATTTTTGGTACAATAACATGTTTACAGTGCAGGCATGTCCTACATTTGTACACAATTTCTTATAAATGAAACTATTACTTTCTGCATGTTGTGTTTACACAGAATTTGTTTTATCAGCCAATTTTTATGGATTTTTATAACGTTTGGCTGTAACAGCCAGCTGTAACGAAAAACCAACACCAGAAAAGTGTTAACGCCCATAGGGAACCATTAAAAAAGACTACAGTCGCCGGCAGGATTTGAACTCCACCTTGAGATTTTGAGCCAAGCGCTTTATCGACTGAGCTATCCAGGGCTGAGGGTCGGAGCATGCAAAAGCGAAATCATTCGCGCGGTTCGCGTTCTGCAGTTTTTCCTTTCATGTTGCGCCATCTCACGGCATGTGTCAGAAATGAGTGAATCTTCGTTAGGCGCTGCCATTCCGATGCCCATCTCTTCTTCCCTGGAAGGCCTATCACACATTTTGTGCATGATCAAGCTTGTATAAATTTTTCAGTACCAAAATAACAGCGTTGCTGCTTTTTGCAAATGGAAATATGTGCTATGACTCATAACGTTTCGAATGAGCGACGAGTAATATAATATGTACCTCGCTGCTTTTTTCTGAGGCATGTGTACGACGAGCTTGTCTTTCCCCCAACTTGTGTAGTGTTTGTGTCATGATTCAGAAGGGCCAAATGAACAAACCGGAAAAGGCATGGAAAATGTTTGACAGTGTAGTCACGCCTATTGGTGCACACTCCACCACACCCGGCACCTACGCCTTTGGCAGGCATTTAAAATAAATAAATAAATAAATTAATATATAAAGGGCCCCTCGCGAGGCTTCAAACAAGGAAGATGTTGTATATAGGGGGCGCTCTGCATCATGCTAACATCAGATTAAAAGTTGTTCGACGTCCACCCCCATGCATCTCATTATTCACCAGGGCTTCGTTATTGCCCGGCGCCACCGCATATTCATGCAGTCGACAACACGGCAAGCATCTCAGCTGCAGCTGTTGCAACCCGCTATTGTGATTAGTTACGAGAGGGGCATCACCTGCTTGTCTGTGGGTTGGACACGCTCGAACTACCATCGTTAGCCCCTTCTTGGAGGCGCCGGGAGATCCAATGATTTCCTGGAAGCAGTGGCAGGAGGACACAATTGTCGTACAAGTGACAAGAATGGATGCGACACTGCCTGCCCGACACGAGGCGATACTACTACAGTGCCTGGAAGTTGAAGGGCGTTGAGTGTTTCGTATGTTGGTCCTGGAGGCTGCAACCGCGACAGCCACTGCTGCTGCAACATAGGCAAGTAAATCGGCCGTTTACACCACTGATCTCTGCTGTAGTAGGCTGGATCGTGGATCGGGAGCCCATCGGTGGCACCACCGGCGGCCGTTGCTCGACACCAGGCAATACACGCGAATCTACAGGAAAAACACAAAAGTAGGAATGTTGAAGCTTCTACGCGGTGTTTGAAGGAGAGTATTTTAAGATGTGCTGCGATCATTATATTGGGTGTTTGGTAGGCATGGGCGAATAGAGGATTTTGGGTCCGAATCGAACTCGAAGCGAATAGTGATTTTGGCCGAATAATTTCGAATCGAATAGTTCGAATAGTACAAGCAACAAATACCACAAGATATGTTTACACTATAGTTTTATCTTTGCCCTTATTTGGTATTAGAAGTACTGTAATTGTTAATTTCAAGTGTATTGAGTTCCGGAGCATGAAATAGTCAAAGTGGTTGGAAGCTTGCGCCACCTGGCCGGAAATCCAAGCCAGAGTAAGCCAAACCCGTTTATAATGAACTCGCAAAAAAACGTCTACCATTTCGGTATAGCGGGTAATTCGATATAAAAGTTCTAATGAATTTGACTCAAAAATCCACTTTCTGCTGAAATATTACACAATGAAGCAGTTTTGCATCTTCTGCTGCCTTTTCTTCATTGCATCTGCGATCACGATATTTTTCTACGCTATGGACGGACTCCAAAATGCTGAGGCCGCTGCCTTTTATATTTGCGCATTAGCGCCGAACTATGCCGAGAGCACGGAGCACGTCCGAGCAGGACCACCTTCTCCTGCAGAGTGCCGTTTTGCTCTGCAAGTTGGCTTTCCCCTACGACCGCGGCTGCGTTGGGGAAAGCCAACTACCAGAACAAGCTGTCTTTTTTTCTTCCGGGCGGCCGCGTCAGCCACCCGTGAAAAAAAAATCTCTTTTGCGGACAGAGCGGGGGTAGGGAGCACGGAGCACCCTCTCTCCACTCCCTCCGCAAAGATATTTTTTCTTTTCTTCCAAACAATCAACGCAACCGCCCAAAAAGAAAAAAAAAAAGAAATCCAGCGTGCTTTGCAAGCTGGCTTTCCCCCAATTCGGCCGCAGTCGTTCGGGGAAAGCCAGCTTGCAGAGCAAAACGGCGCCCTTGGCAGTTCGATATATCGGTAGCGGCTGCTATTTTAATGCGAATAGCATTCTTTGGATACTTCACGCACTTTTCGTCTATCTATGTATCTATCTATCTGGCTATCTAACCTCTTACGCCGCGGGTCGATAAATAAATAAAAAGACCGGCGCCGGCTGGGATTCGAACCGTTGACCCTTTGATCAGCAGGCAGACGCGCTAACCACAGAGCTATGAAGGCAGTCATTCAACGCACTCTAAACGGTTGTTTATATCTTTACCATAGGACGCGCTTTACAGCGCTGTCACAGCTACCGGTGCGCGCGCGTTCCATGCACGAGGGCTCATTCCGCTCTCGTGAGGCTGAGCACGGCCGCTAGCTCACCCTCTCCCGCGCTCGGGAGAGGGTGATGTAGGTGTAGGGGGAGAGGGTGCGGTAAAGATATAAACAACCGTTTAGAGTACCGTTGGTTGAGACTAGCTGAGACGCCAGAAAGTCTGGTCGGTACCATTTTGAGTGTTTGTGCGTATGGCGCGTGCTTTGCTCGCCTTCCTAAGTGACACAAACGCACAAGCTGGGCTGCGGAGATCGTGCGCAGGGCTGTGAAAGTGTCAACAAATTTAGAATCGCCTCAAGAGTGGGCTGGCGTATCTAGAGTGTGCCGGCCACCTGACGAACGCGCATAACTCCGCACCGTTTGATGCTATTCGCATTAACGTAGATAATCATTCCCAAAGGATGGGTTCTGCTGATTTTTTTGTTTGATGCAACCATAGTTTTTGCTATATATTATCACTGTAACACTACTGTGCACAAAAATTGTTCGATATAATTAATAATTCCATGTAAACAGGCTCGATATAGTCGGGTTTGACTGTATTTAGAAAGGTTGAATAATTCGATTTTGTCGAATAATGCGATTTTGTCGAATAATTCGATTTTGTTGAATACTTAAATTCGAGTCGAAGCGAATGCCGAATAAAACAGAATTCGATTGGCTATTCGTAATAACCGAATATTCGCCCATCCCTAGTGTTTGGAGATCGAATCGGTATTAATCAAACGTTCAAACGCCGATTAAAAAAATGTAGACCCCTTCCACTTCACCTGAAAATGAAGGACCATCGAAGCTGTTATCTTTACGACGTCTAGGATGATGCCTAGAGGACGACGCCTAGGATGACCTTAAGGACGACTTCTTGAACGACCTCAAAGACGATGCCTAGAGGACAACTTCTAGGACGACCTCAAAAACGACCTCAAGGACGACTTCTAGGACAACCTCAGGAATGACGTCTCGGAAGACCTCAAGGATGACGTCTAGAACGACCTCAAGGACGACTTCTAGGACGACCTCGAGGACAACGTCTAGGACGACCTCAAGGACGACTTCTAGGACGACCTCGAGGACGATGTCTAGGATGACCTCAAGGATGACTTCTAGGACGACCTCAAGGATGACTTCTAGGACAACCTCGAGAACGACCTCGAGGACGACATCTAGGGCGACGTCTAGGATGACCTCGAGGAGAACTTCTAGGACGGCGCCTAGAGAAATTCAGCCTTTCCACACTGGTGAAAACCAGAGCGGAAAGGCTGGAAAGGTTGCCGCCATCTATGAGCGACGGCAACAACCAGGCAAGCCGGTTGCCTGGTTGCTGCTGTCGCTCATAGATGGTGGTAGCTGTCTGGAGTTTTGTGTCAACATTTCTTTGTCCGCAGACACAATACTGGGGAAACTAGCCCTTAACAGCTTCGCTGTAAAAAAAATCAAATGGGCTGGTGCGCTACCGACTGTGCCGGCATCGCTTGCTTCAGTCGCTAAATAAATGACGTTCAACAAATCAACGACATGCTCCGAGTTTTAGTTTGTCACAGAGGCCCTCACTGCAGTTCAATCAAAAGCTTGCACTAAAAGTATTCTGTACAAGCGCTTAAAATGATGCGAATATCCCCAGTAAAAGCCTCCTAACTCATCGTCTCCCAAGCTCGGATGACTTCAATATCACGAACTACTCCACATTGACTCTCGGCAACCCTCGTCTCATTGTACCGCAATACGGTTTACGCCCTACAAAGTTGCAACCAACGTTGTGTTGGTCGCAATCCTCAACCACAAAAGATTTATTTGAAAAATATTAAATTAACTGTCACTCCCGGAAAACACAATAAAAGTTTCATCGTCGAGAACAACCCACTAAGGTAAAAAATAGCAGTTTTCCCCGTTTCTCCCATAGACACCCACGCATTAGCTAGTGTCGAGCTATGGCTGCCGGTGGTGCTGCTCAACCCCAGCAAGACGAGCCTCGATCCGTGATCCAGCCTATTACAGCAGAGATCAGTGGTTTACACCGAGGCACTTGACCTACTGGAGCAACATTTTACGAGCACTGTGAACGTGCTTGTTGAGCGACGTCTGTTCATGCTACAACGACAACTTCCCGACGAATCAATACGGCCTTACACGAATATTACCCGACAACTGTCGAAGACGTGCAACCACGGTGACTTCTTATAGGCAACGCTGCGGGGCAAGGGCGTCGACGGAGTTTGAAGCGTGGAAATGCAGCAGTCCCCGTGAGCTTCAAATTATTGAGAATAGACTGTGATGAGTAAAGGTACTTGGTCTTTTTGTTTGAGCAGTGTGTACCTCGAGTCTAAGGTGCATTCATCCATTGGGGGAGCACTCTTTTCTGACTTGGTGATCAATGTTGCAAAAAGTCATGAGAATGTCCTGCATGGCTAGAGCCTCTTGACACACAGTAAGAGATGGATTGGCCTCTGAAAGAGATTTGGAAGCACTCAGGTTTGCAGCCCTCGCATAACCTTTTGGGATTTCTTAAAATGGTTTGTTAAAGGGGCCGTGCAACAATGTTTGGATTTCGGTCAAATAATTGTGGTAAGTTGTTCCCTGTCACGTCTGGATTAAAGAACTGAAAACGAATTTTGCCCACGCGCGTTAGTTCTTTAGAAAAAAAAAAAGTCAAACTGTTGACGTTTTGGGCGCTCCAAACCACACTCAACTTGTACATTGTCTTCCGAGTCACGTGCGCAGTGACGCACAATGGGGCTGAAAAAGGACTGGTTGGGTTCTCTTTCAGAGCCTTCTGCTTGTGATTCACATGGCGACCTTGAAGTGAGTTTGGTCTGAGTGATGTGGAGAAGGGGGAGGGGAGAGGGGGTGGGAGAGCAAAGAGCTTGCCTTTTTGTAAGGAAGTTAGACTGACGTAGAGCACAACGAGGTGAGACTCAAGGGAGGAATAGTTTTTTTCACCTCGGGCAGATGGCACCACTTAAACTGAATATAGTACAACTTTGTCGATGACATGAGGTTTTTGTTGTATTTAATCATGTTGAAACGACAATATTTATCAAATATGGCATTAGATTGAGCCCATAATGGCACATCTTGCCAACTAATTACATTATACCCATTGTGCGTCACGCCTTAGTTGCCGTGGCCACCACCGCGCGGCTGCGAATCGCGAAATATTCCCGTTCTTTTCTTTGCTATTACGCAACGGAATCGCGATATTTCAAAAGAATGAGGCGGTTTCTCCGTTCCTTTTGGTAAGATAAAATATGTAAAAATTAAAAACTGCAGATTCTTTCGAAGTTAAAATTGTTGCATCGCCCCTATAAGATGGCCCGTTAAATCCAGCAGTTTTATTATTGTTTAGTGGGAATAGTTTTCTTGCAGCTGGTAGAACATTTTTTACTCTTTTTTTCTAATGATCCTGACATTTTTCAGACACTATGAAATTTGACACGGGAACTGAGGTGTGACGCGCAATGGGTGTAATGTAATAGGTTGGCAAGATGTGCCATTGGCAATATTTGGGATCATTTGAAGTGGACTGACTTGTTAAACTATTTCTTCATTTAGAGTTAGGGCTTTGAATTATGGTGGTGCCACTCCAAGAATTTGGGACAATGTGGTGGTCATTCCATTAGTAAAGATGACTAGCATACTTGTTTTAGTCTTAACTGATTGCTTTGCATTGCCTACTCTGTGCAGGTCATCCTGGATGAGAAGAACATCTGCATGCTGGAATTCCTCCAGTGCATCCTTGCGAGCTACGTGGAGTCATACTGGGTTGTGGCATGCTCTTTGTCCAAGCTCGTCAACACCCAGATGGAAGGTGAGGAATAGACTACGCTCTAAAAAGAAGTGCTCTAAGCCATAGACTTCATTGGTTGCATTTGAAGCATACCATTTTATCAGGCTGGAAGGTTTATAGAAAGCTTTTGCGAGGCAGTTTTGCCAGCAACTGAGGTAAATGTTCTTACATAATATTCCGACATATGGTTCACACCGAAAGATAACCCACACTGGTGTCACAAGGGGGTGCGGGGGAGGGGGGGGCGGGGGGGCTGTTGCAGCGGGCGACGAGCGGAAGGAGTGTCGCGGAGGGCCATGAGACGAGGAGGGGGGGGGATAGGGAGAGGGGGAGGGGAGGGGGAGGGGGTGGAGGTGGAGGTGGGCAACGGGCTGGGCTTTCTCTGAGCGACGGCAAGACACGTGTGTGGTGTGACACACATTGTAGACAACTCAACCTCTGGGCCGATGCAAATACAGTAAACTTTCGTTAGTTCGACCTCAATTAATTTGATTTTTCATTTAATTCGATCGTGTACAAGAGTCCCGGCAAGCGCCCACACATTTCTATGGGAGGAAAATTTTGATAGTTCGAACTCGGGAAGACTCCGCATCGGATAATTCGTCCCGAGCGAATGCGCTCGGACTCGCATTGCACGGCACCAAGGCAGAAAAACCACCAACGTACGGCGAAACACGGGCCCTTTGCTGCAAAGCCGAACGTGCGCAAATATGCACCTGCTCCTCTACGCCGTTGAGATGGACCGTAGCGAATGATACGAGCCAGTGCAACCAATCTAGCGTGGAGTAGCGCGGAGAACATAGCACGTGGTCGGGCGCGGAGACAACGCGCGCTCTCAATGCGCTTTTCTGTAGCATCTTGCGCGCCGAAAAGCGCAAATTCTTTTCCTTTTTTTTATGTTGTTGACTGTTTGTTTGTTTGGCACCAAAGTCGGTTCCTAAAGGCCCGTTCACACTCTTGCGACCTCTTAAAACTGGGTTCCTTCAAACCTCTTACAACGATGGATGGATGGATGAATCCGGCTGAGCCCTTTGGATCGGGTGGTAGCTTGCGCCACCTAACCATTTTGTTTTGTCTGTCTTTGTTTGACGTTTCACCTCTCGCAAAGCTAGTTCACGCACAGTGCCCATACTTGGTGTGGGCAGATATGCAGTTTCTTGTGAACAGCACATTGGTCTGTACTATACAGTGGGTTGGGCGGGCTTGCCTATACTGCATTTTCGCGTTGCATTCTGATTTCGTGGGACCAAACATACCATCACTGTAGTGCATCCTCCAAATACAGTTGAACCTCGATCTAACGAACCCCGATCTAACGAAAATCGCGATTTAACGAATTTTTTATGTCTCCTATTTTGCATTCATTGAAGACACTGCATTTTATCTCTCGATTTAGCGAAGTACTTTTGCGCCGAAGTCTCGATTTAACGAAGTCCTTGAAATCGCATTTGCACACATCGGCGGCTTCCGCGAGAAAAAGAATGATCAGAAACAAACTTTATTGTCGAAAACTTACATAAAAATGTGCAGACATTATCTTTTTCACAAAATAAAAAGTACACACCGGTGGTGGTGGTGATGATGATGACGAGTAGCCTCTGCCTCTCGTGGGAAAAAAGTCCGCCATTATGTGCACCTACGCCTAACGAACAACAAATATTGTTCCGTGCATCGAGTGTGGTCTTCCCAGAACAATGAGTGGCCTACCGCGCAAAAGAAGTTCTAGCTCTCGATATCAAGGTGAAAATAATCGCCAGGTGACGAATGGAGAAAAAAAAAGACTGTTGCCGAGAGGTACGGCATTTCGCAGAGTTCACTTTCGACAATCTTGAAATTAAAAGATAGCATCATAGCCACCGTAAGTGCCAGTGGTTCAAGTACAGCAAAAAAGAACCTGAAGACTGCTGCGTACGTCGACGTCGAAAAGGCCCTGTTTACTTGGTTCACCGACATGCGCACAGTAGTCATAACATACCAGTGTACGAGGGCTGACGAACGGTTCGCTTTATTGACTTTCTGAAAGAGTCGCGTCTCACGTTCGGTGACGTAACGTTAGCTGCCACTCGCACCGCGCGGACAGAAATGAACGAGACCAATGATGGTTGTATACGTGGCACCATCTGTCAGCAGTTACAGGCGCTAGAAAGTTGAAAATGATGATGGTGATAGTGACAAGTTTTGTTTTCCCACGTGGCGCCATCTCTCGGCAGTTACGAGACGGTCCGCTCCGCGATGGATGTATTGGTTTCGTTTTGCTTTCCCGACGGCACGCTCTCCTACGGTGCTAGGCACTGCTCCCATAACCGTACAAAATGCGGGTCGATGAACTGCATTCTTTTGTTACCGCCGCATTTTGTACTGGAATCTTCTTTGTAAACGCTCACTTGCTAGATGTGAGGCAATTGGGGAGTTTTGGGAGCCTAGCAGACCACTTGTAATGCTAAAAACCAAAACCTCGGTCTAACGAAACTCGCGATTTAACGAAATTTTCGGCTCAAAAGACGACTTCGTTAAATCGAGGTTCAACTGTAGATGTAAAATAAATGAGGGTCACCACAATTTTATTACAATTGCTACTTTGTCCGCTACACGCAGGGATAAGCACACACATGGGTTGCTTCAAACATGATCGCGATTGGCTATGGCTGGGGCTATTGTATGAATCTAGTAGAAGCAGCTATGGCTCTGGATCTGGAGCTCAAATATCTGAATACTCATGCTAGCCGTGGTGTGGCTCTAGCTGTGCCGTGAGCCGTGTGGAGGTCATTCAGTCAAAGTCAACATCAAAGCTCATATGGCAGCCAGCTTATGTGTGAAGGACCGTCTATATTGTGCAATCCGCCCATCTCAGAAAATGCTTTTAAAAAAATTGTCGCTTCGAAAGTTTTTGGTTGCGAATGTGCGTGTACACCATGAGCGTCGGCACAAGCCCCTCTATTTAAAGCCTACAATGTTCAGCCGTGAGTTAATGTAACGCGAGACTATTTTCATACCCGAACCTCCCGAATCAGCGAATTCTGAAAAAGATGTAGGGTATTCGCGTTGCGCAGAGTTGCACAACATTCGGGACGAAAATTGTGTAACCGAGGTCAGATAGCCCTGAAGACATGCGATAGGGTCGTGGACAATGTTCATAGGAGTGAAATGCATGCCGTAGCGAGTTTGTTACACTGAAATTTATTTGTATTGGATGCAAGGCATTTTGACAAAGGATTTTACAAGAGCTTGTAAAAAGTAATCTCTCTGTTGTTTGTTTGAGGTATTGCACTGTGCTGACTAGCTGCAAACTAAGAGGATGCATCAAGGCACTTGAGACTTGTTGTCTTTCTCTTTGTGCCTTGTGTTGCCTTACTTCATCTTGGTCCTTGTGGTTTTTGGCGCTTTTATACTTTCTAGTCTGGAGTTCAGTGGTGGTAGTTGCAACCGGAAGGATTCTTTCAGCAGTATGTACCCAGTGGTCGGCAACCTTTTAGTGCAGTGGGCAGGGTCGCCGGTGGGGGTGAAGGGCCGAGGGGAGGGGGTGTTAAAAATAAAAGTAAAAAAAAAGCATTTTCACGAAATTACATTGACATACATAAATCGAAAATGAACAGCTTTTTATTTCACGACACATGACATGAGATACAACGTTTCTAACGATCTACAAAAAACTAGACTCCTCTCAGTGAGACTTCTGGTGTTGAACTGCGCTCGCTAAACTACGGACATCCACATTCAAGTTACTAGGGAGTTTTAGAATAACATACGCCATTTTAGCGTCTCCTAGCGCTAAATTTAGCGCCTTGCGTTAGTGCACGCTACGCAAGAAGAGTTTTAGAATAAATAGCGCTTCTCCACCGCGACGCAAAAGCCCAAGCATCTCGGCTTGCAATGCCACCAAGATAGTCACAATTTTATTTCACACACGCAATGCTCTAACTTGAGAAAAAAAACAAAAAGTTTTTTTGGTCGAGAGTAACATTTTAGATTTGTTTAAACATCAGAATCCAACGCGAGCAATCGACCGGTCGGTGTCCGCCTGCGTTGCCTCGGCAAGAGAGGTCTCGTGTACTGACTGACCTTCGCACAGCATACCTTCGCCAAGAAATGTTTGTGCGTTGCAAGCATCAAGTTGCCGGTGATCATTACCCACCTTACTGGGTTTCCTAAACTGAGTGCAATGTCGTCCCTTATTGAAAATCGCAGTCGTGAAGATGCCGCCGACGTTGCAGCTCACGACGCTGCCAAAGTGCGCAGTCATGGTCCTGAGAGCTGCCATTTTTTAACTCTGATTGTCTTGGCTTTAGCCAACGTCTCATTACGAATACAACCTTGGAGGAGCTCAAAGCACTGGCGCAAAATCTCTCTGTGTACGCACGCAATTTCCGAAAAATAGCACATGCAAAGCGCAAAACGTGGTTAGTGTTCGGCGCATGTGCGAGTGGCGACGAGCGCTATTCTTTGCGTACGCAAAGCTTTAATGTGCGCTATTCTAAAACTCCCTACTGACTGCGAGTCCCAAAACATTGTGTAGGTGCTTCGTTGGTCATTCGTGAATGCAAGTTGGATTTTGTGTACTTCATTCGTGAAAAAGTTTGCTCGCAAGACATATCTGCTCCCGAACACTGTAATTATGGTGGCTGCAAGTTTCTTGAAATTCATGAACTTAGAATCTGAAAGGCCAGTATAAAATGTAACAAGGTCGTTTGCTGCAAAAGTGTTCTTCAACTCATCATCTGTTTGCAGATCAGCCAGCTCCATCTGGTATCACTCTTGAACCTGGCTAAGATCTTCATTAAATGGATTTTAAAAGAAACAAAATGTCGCTCGAATGCTTCGTAAAGTCTGTGAACTTACTGTATTTTCCAGACTATAAGTCACACCCTTGTATAAGTCGCACTTCTTTATATTGAGCAGTTTTCGCAGAAGAGTTGATATATAAGTCGGATCTTTGTATAAGTCGCAGCTGTTTGCATAGTTCACGCCATGAATTTTTTCTTTTTACGCGTATCGGAATCGCAAAATCGAAGTTTCACACAATTGGTTGGTCCACGCGAACCGTTTGACGTGCATCAACTTTGATGTTTCGACTCGCGAGAAAGGCCCATAGAACGGCACTCTCTGACAGGGGCAATCGAGTGTTTCACATCAAAAGGATGTAAAACATGCGAAATGAGAAGGTAGTCGGCTCTATTTGAGTGCACACATGCTGAGCGAACAAAAGTTCAAGGTGCCAGAAACTCGTGAACCCAGCCTTGGACCACTAGGCCTAGTCTAGGCTAAGCCACGGAGACAACACGAGCATCAACGCATGGGCAGATACTGTAGATAAATCTTGACACGCTTCTTTCGGTACCTCTAAAATAGGGGTCTCAAACACGCGGCCCGTGGGCCGCATGCAGCCGCGACTTGTGGGACACGGCCCGCAGGCAACCGGTTACGAGTCCCAATTTTCATGTTCGAGCGCTAGAAATAGCATGCCCCATAGTGATCTAATCTTGTCGATTAATTTTCGCTCGTAAAGTAGCCCTGCTCTTTTAACATATTCACATATTGTCACGAAGGACAAGTGATGAGGCGGCGAGCAACTGAAGAAACTAAGCGCGGGCTTCCGGAACGTTCGGCGTAGAAGGTTCGGTTCGTAGAACATTCTAACCTCGAATTAGCAAGGCGGCTCTCGAATTTGCTAGAACATCACATCACAGTGTCAACAAAATGTGGTAGGCGCGGCCAGGAATCGAACCCTGGCCTTCTTGCGTGGAAGACAAGCGCGATAACCGTTATGCCACGGGCGCGCTGCCTACTTGGTCAGCTGCGCCCGCGGCAATATCTTATAGTTATCTGTGTTCTTCTGTTTCGCTTTATTTTTTTTGCTTCCCAGCTTTTTTAACGCACGATTCTGCTACTAGGCTGCAAGCGCGATCTATTCGTTGAAGGATGCATCTCGGCTGCGCGAACTCTCTATCAGCAGGAGCACCTGCCGAACATAGCGCAACAAGCTCGGGATTCTCGCCTTCAAAACAAATTCTCCATTAACCCCTTAAGTGCCTTGGACGAGCTGAGCTCGTTGGCCACTTTCTGGCTAAAAATGCCGTGGACGAGCTCAGCTCGTCCTGTGGTTTTTTCGGTTGCCCTCAATTCCACGGACGAGGTAGGCTCGTCCGAGTAGTTTTGCGGTGCTGATCATAGATGGCAGCACTCGTATTAGTTGGCAAATATTTTTTTGCCTCCTTGGATTTTTGCGTAATAAGCTTTTCAAATTTGATGTGTAATACTAAAAAAGTAACAATTCAAAATTAAAAAAAAATGTAACACTTTTAGGTTACTTTTGGAAAAAAAATTTGGCACTTAAGGGGTTTAATTACAAGTATTTGTTCAGAGTGTTCTAATAAAAATTGTCCGGAAAGCAACAACTGTAAAATTAACTGACTGTTTTTTTAAGCTTGGTTAATTCCTGCGTGAATTGAGCAACGGGAACGACAGTGTACTTGCTCTCTTGTTCCATTCCAAATGCCAACACGTTGGCGGTGCGGTGTCATTTTAATTCTTGTTACCACATCAGGTCAGGGCCCAAAGTAGTCATATAAACAAATGAAATCTAAAGATGTCACTGGCAAAACTGCGAGTTTTGCCAGTGACATCTGCTGGCATCGTATTGGGGGCCGCATAAAACCTCCTCGCGGGCCGCCTGTTGCCGACCCCTGATCTAGCCTAAAAGAAATTAAACATTTTAATCATGCTGAAGAAGACAGTCTTTAAAGCGACGCTGAAACACTTGAAAAATATGAGTTAGAGGTGAATTCTGGCGTATTTCTATCCCATGAAGTTAAATATCACGTTCGCTTTCCCCGAGGATGTAACTAAGTGCCAGAAAACATGAAAAACCTCCGACCAGTCGTGACGTCATACTAGGATCTTTGGGCCGCCAAACGTGTGTCGCTCGTGTGGGCTGCGTGTGCAATTGCAAGCTTGCCAGGTATATTTTTCCGCACTGACACCTGTCTTAACGTCTGTTTCTGACCTTTTTGAAAATAGCCAGAGTGCGCGTGCATAGGTTTGACAGGCGCTGAAGATGCGCAAGAGCAGAGATCCCGAAGACTCCTAATATGACGTCACGTCCCGGGAAAGAGGGGCTTCAGCGGTACTTCAAAAATTAATTTCTGCAGCCTCCGTGCACCAAATTGAAAAATAATCTCGATATTCGTGATCCAGGAGGCCAAATGAAGACGATTTAGATGTTTCTCCTCAAATACAGAACCACTTCAGTTTCCCTTTAAAGGCCGTCGACCAGACTCGAGGTTCTGCAAGGCAGAAGCTCCTCCTCACCATGAGGGAGGGGGAAACAGGCAACGGCGGACAGGGTAGAAGCGGGGAGAGGAGAACGGGAAGGAAAAGGGGAAAGTGCGAACTGGTCGCCGGTCTTTAAAGCAATTGTATAGTTAAAGAGTGTATGTAAAATATTGTTGTGGAAGATGATGATTCACACAAAATGAAGGACGCGGAAGACAAGAAAACGTTGGTGTTGGAGAATGGATGCCATTTGTGCTTGATAGCGAAGCCTGTCTGAACGAGGCCTTCGAGAAACATTTGGGTTGCAACAGTGTGTGTTTTTCTGCAAAATGGTCAAAGTGGGTATTCATGTACATCACTTCCATTGAATCTTCTTTTTCAGAAAAGATATTCTTCCGGCAAATTCAGAAGATGGCTCAAGATAAGCTGCACCAGGGTCTGCTTTACTATGGTAGGTTGTGGTGTTCTTTCAATGCCAATACAAACATGCCTTTTCAGGTGGGAAGCTCCATTCTTGACTTCTAACCTTTTACTCGTCTGTAAGGTTTAGCAAATTGTAGAAAATTAATACAGTGATGGTGCTTGCTTTGATAGATAAAAACTGTATTTTGGATGTTTTATTAATGCTTTGATTTCTGCTTATCTGGCATAGCAGCAGTTTCCCTCAAAGGGATTCATATCACTCCGGCAGTTAATCGCTTCCCCTCCTTTCCTTGACGTCACTGATGTCATGAATTTAGACGAACAGTCTTTTTGGCAGCGAACACAGTGGGTGACTTTAAGGGGTGCTGGGTTCTGCAGTAATTTTCCAGCTCTTTACCTACTCGGATTTATATTGCAAATTCGTGCCGGCATCCACTTTCGTGAGAGTTCAGTGGTCATGTCGCCGTCGAATCCACCTCTTTCCGCTTCTTGTCGGAGGATTATCTTGGGTGGAATGAAAAACGCCAGTAGGAAGGAGAGGGGACAAGCTGCTTTGTGCTAACTCGGGGCGACAGATAAGCCATCATGAACACAAAAGCAATTCCTCCCTAGCTGGGTCCAGGTCACCGTCGCTTAGTGGACCTGACATGGTCTAGTGTCCTTATTCGAAAGAATATTCGTGCGCGCTCGTGGCACACCTTCCTCCCTAAAAACCCTTGAACCGGGAGTCCGAAAAAGGGTGGATTTTTTTAGTGTGCCCGTTTCGTCGAGCTGTTTGGCCTAGCAGCTCCCAAGACTATGGTTAACACGCTTTGTCAGCGCCGATGGCTTCTCCTCGTGGGTTTGCTGCTCGCCCCTGATTTACGTCGAGTCACAAAATTGTAGTGGTACAAGTGTTTCCTTGCAGTGGTTCCTGAGGGGCAACGAAAAAATGCTTTGGTCGCCGCAGTACACTGGGCTAGATGATAGTGTGGCATCTCCGCCGTGCAGCCTCACCAGGCTCTGTCCGCTTCTCTACTGCTTTTAATAAATTAAAGGATGTTCAAAATGATGTGAGGCATTATTTCGAGCATCTTTTAGTAGTAATTATCCATCTGTGAAATGTGGGGCCCTTGTTAAGTCTCGTCAATGTGATCGATTGCATTGTAATTCAGGTAAGCAACGATTGTCTCGTCCTGTTACTGTCGCTGATGAAGGCATCATTTGTCGAAGTTACGATTGTGTCCTGCCGTCACCATCGACGACATGAGGTACAAAAATCATCCGGTCCTCTTCACCATAGCTGTGCATCGCCTTGCTTTGACCAGCAGTGAGCTACACTGCTGATCGAGCACCTTAATCCAATATTGCCATGTCACGCTGCAGACGAGGCACTATTTTCTCGAAAGTGAAGCGAGCGCATTACGCCTATGGGTGGGGTACCTACCGAGTTCTTAAAGGCCGACGTACAACCTCGGTTTTCTGCAGGGAAGATAATCCTCTTAGCGCTCCCCTCCCCTAAGCTGAGAGGGGAGCCGGGTTGGGGCAAGGTAAAATGTGGAGAGGATATAGGAAAGGAGATTGTGGGCAAAAGTGGAAAGCGCGAAGTGTACGTCGGCCTTTAAACGGTAACTGCGAAGAAAAAAAGTAGGGGTGTGCGAATATTAATATTTTCGAATACGAATCGAATACGAATAGTTAGCTTCGAATATCCAATCGAATATCGAATAGTCGAAGGCAAGTGCCCTTATTCACAGCATTTTTATTTTCACATGTCGAAACTGCAGTTGATTTTTCTTTTAATTTTTGATTTTTTAATATTTGAACTGCAGAACTGCAGTTCAATTTTCGCTTTTGTGTTTTTAATCTCGTCAACACCGGTGAGGCACTAACGAGAATAAAAACACGAAAACAAAAATTCTAGTTGTAGGGAAGATCACAAGTTGTCATGCAGAAAATCAACTGCTGCACATGGTCAGGTAGGAGGCGCTCCGTTCGAGCAAAAACTACACCTCTTAACCACAAAAAAAAAAAAAAAAACTTTCTTATTTGGCATTGAAGTAGCAGGTATTCCCAGATATTTGATGCAAAGCTTCGCCAGACTCGGATATCTTAAGCACACGACAGTTCACCACCACTCACATGGATAACCCTCTCCCTTTAGCAGTACCTCCTCCGCATATGCTACAACTTCCCATTCTGAAGCTGAAACCACTTTGCTTTCCGTTGCACTTTTGGCTAAGTGGTCAAATGCTTCGCCAAACATTGCTAACGGTGTTGAGCCTTGCTCTTTTGACTGCGTTGCAGCATCCGGCTGGGTTACTTCAGTAGCATCACATGAGTCTAGCTCTTGCAGCACCAGAGCTTTTAGCCATAATACTTTTTCCTTTCAGCTTTGAATATATTGGACTTTGAAGCGTGGGTCCAAGAACATAGCAAGGCATGCTTCCTTGTCCTCCCTATACAGAGTAAACCTTGCCTTGATGAATCTTATCAGTTCTGCGGGAAATTTTGATGCCCCAGCACAGTTACCCTGACAGTGGAGCATACCAAAAATTATAAAAATTGGGAGAACAACAGACGAATACTTCTCAGCTCTGGTGATAACAGTGGCATCCAACAATGGCTTTAATGCTTGTGCATATTGAGAAGCATCTTTCAAGTCTGATGAACCAAGTGCATCGATGTCACAGTCCGAGGTAGCAAGCTCCACGGTGACTGCTTCTTTGAGTTCCAGAAGGCGAGACAACATTAGATACTAGCTATCCCATCTCGTCCGCACGTCCTGTACCTGACGTAGTGTGTCCTTTCCTAATTTCTTTTGGCACTCCTCAAGCCTTTTCTGAGCTGATGAACTGTGCTTGTAATGTCCAACAATATGCTTCACTTTCTTGCACAGGCGACCAATAGCCGGCGAACGGGATCTCGCGTCATTAATTGCCAATTGAAGCGTATTCGCGAAGCACGCTTTTTCAGTCCACGGAAGTCTCCTTACTGCAGCACGAATGTTGCGCCCGTTATACGTTACGATAAACTTCGCACATTCATCGGGTATCTCCCAGTCACGGCACATTTCATCCAGCATAGTTGCGATGTTCACAGCACTGTGACTGGCAGCCATGTGTCGAGTGTTCAATGTGAACGCTTCATTGTGAAGTTTGGAGTGAAAAGATGGCCGGTGAAGCTCACATAACTTTCGCTAGAGCGCGATGTCCCCATGTCGCTTGTGAAGGCAACAGCGGTAGTGCCGCCTTCAAAGGCACTGTTGAGTCTGTTTTCACTTTTTTCGGGTGTCGTCATACGTACATCCGTGGCACGAGCATGCGCAAGTGTGTGGAGCGGGATGGTAGGCGATAGTTGAGAACGGCTTCTGTCAGAAGTTCTTTGAAGCCGCGGCCTTCTACAATGCTGTAAGTCTGTAAATCAAGCGCCACCATGGCGGCCACCTTGTTATTTAGCGCTCGCACCCTATTTTCTGGCAGGGGCTCCGTGCGTCGGTTGATGTTTTCTTGGCGTACCAGCAGTAATCCCACGATAATCTTTCAACAACGCAGGATCTACTTTGAGATGGTTGACAAGGGGCGTTGTCATACCCGCGGGCGCTTTAGGCGTTAACTAGCATGCCGTACATTGCGCAATCGATGCTGGCACCCTCGGAAAATATTTCCAAATAGCGCTCCTCTCTTCGTTTTGGTGGCGTCTCCCGTTAGTTTCTCCGCTTTGCAGACGGTTCCCCGCAAACACTTCCATCCGCCATAGCACGGGTGGGCGAACGCGAAAGTGAGCAGTTTAAAAGTCAGGCGTCACGAGGGCACGAAAATTCGCAGATTACCACTAGTGACACCGACGCCACCAGTTTAAGTTGAAGCCGCCATGCAGCTATATGTCGCTGCCAATGGGCCTTACTTAACGAAACCGAAGCCGAAAGCAAAACTTGCGCTTGCGAATACGTTCTCGAATATTCGATTAATTTCGAATATTCGTGTTACGACGAATATTCGAAAAATACCAAAGACGAATCGAATACGAATATTAAATGTATAATATTCGATTCGTATTCGAAATTTCGAATATTCGCCCACCCCTAAAAAAAAAGTGTTTTTTTAAACAGCCAATTAGGGTCAAGCATGTCACAAAACAAATCTTCCGCCAAAAACAAAATTGTTTACAGCAATATTTATTGCGCGAGACTGATTTTAGTTTGCGGCTATTTCGTCCGTTTTAAGTCGCGCGCCACAAAGTTGGTATTATACGTCACGTAGTGGCTGCTATACGTCACGGAGTGACGTATAACACCCACTCCGCGCGCGTCGAAAGAGCGGGAGTTTCAAATGCGGAGAAGTTGTGACTCCGACTAAATTACGTCCTGTGGCGTAAATATTGCTACAAAAAATTTTTCTTTTGCGGAAGATTTGTTTTGTGACATGCTTGTCCCAATTAGGCTGTTTAAAAAAAAACTTTTTTTCTTTGCAGTTACCCTTTAAAGGGGTACTGAAACAGAATTCTAGCACCTATTTTTATTGTCTAAATGTCAACTATGTTGTGGTAACACCACAGACACCAATTTATTTGTTTAGAAAGTCGCAAAGCTAATAAAACAATCGCCAGATTTCACCTGGTGGATGTTCCCAAAGCTATTTTGAATGTTATGTCAATATTCCTATAAAATAGCGCCGCTCCATGGTAGTACGGCAGCAAGGTGTGTGTGTACTCCATGAGCGTCGCCACCAAGTGGCTGCGCTCATGACCACGCGAGCCACGCCGTAGCCTCGCCCTTGCTGGGACAAGTGACGTCACAAGTGTGCCGGAGGCAGCGGATCTCTCGAGTCGCATCGTGCTCTCTGGTGGCTGCTCTTTGAGCGCTCTTTAGAATCGGCCGTAAAAATAATCATCTGATCAAAATACAAATGTGTGATTTTCATTTACAGATATTGTTGATTATAGCTAACTTATTTCTGAATGTCAAAGGCATACTGTAAACGACTTAATTTTCAGGAGGACTTAATTTTCGCGAATCACCTACAATTCGCAAAAAATGGGTCCCGCGAACAATTCCGGTGAAATGTAAACACATTGGAATCTATATTAAGATCCCACCGCGTCGCAAAAATTAGAACCCGCAAATTATTCCAAAACTTCAGCTTTGACCAAAATCGCGAAATATTGAGCCCGCTAAAAATAAGTCGTTTACAGTATTTCAATTTTCACTTTACTATCCCTTTAACCTGTCACTACGGTATGGTGTTTGAAGCAACCTTTGTGGGGGAAAAGTATGGTGTTACAAGGGCTGATAGTACTCTGCATTCTTTTTTCCCCAGAGGAGAGCTTTGCTGCAGACACCCTGCGTAATGCTGTGAAGCTGTATGAGCAGTGGGGCATTGTGGAGCACCACAGGCAAGATGGCATGCGCATCCTCTACCTGAGTGAGCGGTGGAACTCGGACGAGGCTGTTGACTCTGTGATCGGTTTGGTGGGGGCATACAGGCGGTGATGTGCGTGATAGGGCCATGCTGTGATTGGGCTGGGGGTTTGTACTGTGCACTCACTCTCTCCGGGATGTACTGAAGAACTGAGTGCCAAGTTGCATTCTCGACAAGTACTGCAGGCATTGTTGTTTGTGGTTTTTGCAGTGGGTGGACATTTGAAATGCCATTTTTCGTGCTCTGGTCATTTGGTGTACTTCCTATTCTGAGTGTGTGCGCTTTTTAAGGAGTTGTAAACTCCTTCGGTATTATTTTTATCAGGTTGAAAACTGGGATTCTGTGTGTACATGCGTGTGTGTAATGACATTTGTTGTGCACTCTTGCTGCATCCACCTGAAGACTATGGATGGTGCTGCTGAGCTATGGCTTGAGGCTGTGTTCAAGATACTTCTTAGTACTTACAATTACTTTATAGCAAGAGCACTTCATTAGGTGACAGTGTATAATCATTGCTTCTTATTGCCTTAATCATTTGAATGACTTCAATGGTTTATGAAAATGGGACTAAAGTGACATCCCTTTAAGTGAGTATTTTGTTTGAATTGTTAAAACTCTATTTTTGTTTTCTGGGGCATTTGAAAAGGTGTGGTTGCAGTGCCTTGGCAAGATGCTATGTTTCATTTCCACATTCTAGCTTTAACATTGTCTAATCACAAAAATGAGGCATTGCTTGTGGCCCTTGTACATATTGTTTTCTCACTTGTTAATACCATTCCTCCATTGCGATAGCATACTTTGCTCATGAGGCGACTGTTCAAATGCGGGTATAATCATGGTGAACATGGGAACTAGGGGTACAGCCTTCAAATGCAGTGCCTTCAGTTGGTGCATTTTTTTCTTACTGTTTGTCTGCCTTATGGAGTAAATAAATGTTGTAAGTTCATGTTAATGCTCGGCATTCCTAATCTCTGTTATTATAGCAGTGCAGACTTGTTCATGTTCCAGGTTATAAACGGTGGTTCACGGAACATCGGCTAAATCGTTCTTGCGAAAACTATGCATCCCAAAATAGGTAGATGTAGTGATCTTTGTTAAAGGGCCCGTTAAGAAAATTAATAGTGTTGACGATAGTTAGGTCATTAATGATTTTCGGGTAATTAACTTTTTACAACGGAGCTGTTAAGGGCTAGTTTCCCCAGGATCGTGTCCGTCCACAAATGACCTGATGACACAGAACTCTGGACAGCTACCGCCATCTATGAGCGAAGGCGGCAACTGGCTTGCCGGTTGTCTGGTTGCCGCCGTCGCTCATAGATGGCGGCAACCTTCGAGCCTTTCCACTGTGGCTTGCCGACTTGCGGTCGGCCATTACTTCATTCCCACCATAGTACAGCTTCGCTGGTTTTCCTTCTTCACCAGAGAGGAAAGGCTGAAAGTTTTTACTTGTAATATCCCGAGTCGTCGCCCCTCCCCAAGTCATTCCCACCCCCTTTTTGGACAAATATCAAGCATCCCAACGTGGACCCCGTGATCCGCAAACATTCATCCTCCCCGAATGTCGTGAACGCGGACCCTACGGTTAGAGGACGTCTGTGACAAAGTAAAATGGAAGGGAAAGGAACTTTACTTTTCACATAACCTCCCAGATTTTCATGACCCCAAAGCGAGTACAATCGTGCAAAAGGAAAGCAATAGAGATAAGAGAATAAAGCTTTGTTTTGCTTAAAAAAAGTAAGTTCGTTCCTACAAAAAAAGAATCGAAACGATAACACAAGCAGTACACATCTAGGGAATGCAAGATCAGTGAACACCCAAGGTAGGATGAGTCAAAGGGATCGATGGCTGTTTAAATGGACCGCGTAAATCGGTTTCTGAACTTATCAAGCCAAGTTTTTACACGGAGGTGGTGGAAGAACGCGCGTTAAGGGTATAGAAATTCCACTGAACAAACTTACCTGAGTAAAATAAATTAAAAACTTAAAATATCTACCTACGGCAGCCGTCTGCCAATAAAAGGCGTCTGATTGGCACAACAGCCTACAGATGGCAGCACGTAAGATCGCTCACAGGTGCCTAGAGGACCTAGATTGTAGAGAGAGTCCATCTCCGACCATAGGGAGCATTTGCAATTTAATGGCAGACCCTTCTTTTTATCCTTTTAAGATTAGTGGCAAGATTTTGAAGCCGGGTGGAGAAATCGACTCGTCGCTGGTGTAAAATCTGAATATGGGTTCCGCACTGATCAAGATTTTCCGCCAGCGACAAGTTGATTTTGCCACCCAGCTCCAAAATCCACTTTCTGCCTGTGAAAATCCACCTGCGAATCCGCAAGTGTAAGCAGGCGATAAAGGCCCGTTTCCCCACACTTGCTACCGACTTTGACACGGATCGGTTTTTAATGCGAAAGCGTTAACTGTCCCATGGAGCAAGCCGACGTCATGAGCCGCGCCAAACGGCAGATAAATTTGTGAAGCCGCAATCTGAGGCATCCTAGCTTTGCAGCCTCACAAAAAGGCACGCAAAACGGCAAGTAAATGAAGCCAAAGGAGGCCGCCGCTTGTCAGTTTCAGTCAGCGCCACCCCATGGTGCTGCGTGCCCGTGCGCTAGCAGATTCCTGCAGCGTATTCCGTGCCGCTGACATGGCGGCACGGTCGATGTCAGCGAGGAGCGGCAACTTGACGAGGACGCGCGCAAGATCGACATTCATGCTTTCGCATTCACAACTCGTAAGAAGTGCTTAGGTGTACCTCGAGCCGTTTTAAAGGTTGGTTAATTCCCACACTTGCGCGAGTCCGACCGAGTGCGGCTGCAATGGCTTGCGACGTACAGGTTGCTATGGCAACAGCTGCTTCAACTCCAACAAAACAGGGTGAAAACCGGCTTTTACCTTCTTTTGCTGGAGCCGACGCAGCTGTGGCCATAGCAACCCTCGCACTGGTCGGACTTGACGCAAGTGTGTGGATCAACCCCCTAAAAAAACTTATTTTTTTATTTTTTGTTAGGTGATTGATTATGCTATCAGAAGAACTGCACAATCAATATTTGGCTACAGCGTCATGTATATTTTTAATAAAAAGAAACTGCTTGAAACCGAAACTGGATTGGGGGGGGGGGGAGGGAAAGAAATAGGCTGAGACTACATTCGCGGCGGGGACTTAGCCAAGTCGGTAGGAGATAAGGCTCCATCCACGCAAAAGGTCATGTGACTTATAATATAAGGACATAGTTTGTTTTCATGTACATATTATGCTCTCTTATAAGTAAATACAGGATTAAAATTTAGAGGTTAGATTTTAGTGTTTTAAAGTTAATATGTCACGTGATCTTGCACATTTTTAGACAGTTCAATTTTTCACTGTTTTCTAACACTAATAGCAAATATAATGCATCTTAAAAATAGTAACAATAGATATCTTTATAGTCATGTTGTCCAGGAGTCGTCCCACACAAGTGTGGGCGGCGTGCGCGCCATCCGTGCGTGCGGGTGTGCAGCCATGTGGTGCGGTCTTGGTTGGCTTGGTGCAAGTGCGGCCTCCGGGGCCTTTGCCCATGTGTGCATCGCTGCCGAGGCGAGGCGGTGAGGCTACATCGTGTGTGTGGTTGACTTGGTTCGAGGCGTTTTAGTGTGAGGTTAGGTTGAGTGTGAACGGGCCTTAAAGGGGCCCTGCAATCATATTTAAGCGTCTACCTTTTGCGGTTTCCACGTCCCTTGGGGTTCGGGCAAGCCAGCGGACATGGAGAAGTCACTAAATATCAGTGCGTCATATTTTAACCGGACGACGCGGAAACCTCCTCCACCGACGAGAGCGACCCGCGGTACCGAAAGCGCGCAAAATGTGACGTCTTAGGTCCTGGGCTTACTACTGGTCAGAGCCGCTAAAAGCTTTTTTTTAGTCGAGATACAAAATATAAGTGTCGCGAACCGTTTCAAATATGTATGAAAGTAGTTTTTGTTCAGTATTTTAGATCAGAAAAGAAACAAATGCAGTTTATAAAGTACGGAAACAAGAAATGACCCGTCGACATACCCGCCACCAAGCAGCGGAAAAAGCGGCGCATATTAGAAAGGGCTAGTGGGATGAGGCGCCGATGAACGGCGAGCGTAGAAAGGTCCCGGAGCGTATAGAAAGGCCATTTGGCGGTATGGCAGCGCGAAGTGGCTCCCGTCCTGTACCGGTCTTTACCCCGTGTTTGCTGTCGTTTGTGGCCAATGAAGTGTTATGCCGAAATAGTCTTTAATCGCGCAGCAAATGCAATGCGAGTCGCCCTGGCCGCCCGCTTCATACAGCCTATCCAACACACGGTTTAGTGGCGCCCTCTCGAGCCGTCGACACGAAGTGCGGCAGCCGTGAGCGCTCGATGAGCTCACTATACCTCTCTAGTTCACGGCCACTCAAGCCAGGACCTACGACGTCATGAAAGCGGTTATTTTTTGCTTGTTTTTGTAATTCTAATTTTCCTATAACTTTTAAAATAAAGCGAATTTTGCGAAAAGAAAAGTTTCATTAAGTTACTACGTTTAGTGCAGCTTAGGTTCGGTGCAAATTAAAAATCAGTCAAAACGCTGTTTGCAGACCCCTTAGGCATCTCCGCCGTAATTTTGATGGTCACCGATTTCTATAAAATTTTCACCATGTATTTGGATGCCCTTCCTGAGCATGTGTACAAAATATCTCGAAAAAATATTAATTTCCTTAGAAGAAAATGAATTTTGAAATTTACATGTACACACCCAAATCACTTGCTGCCGCCCTACTGGCAACACTGAGCAAGAGCGGCACACGGAGGCTGCCATGATGGCGCTGACGTTGCCGTGACGTCACATGTTGGTCAGGGTGCTTGCTTTGTAGCTTGTTGGTGCTAGCGACTGTCTGCTTTTTGCTTATGTTATCGGTTTATACAGTTATGTAAGAGCGCGTTATGGCGACTGGAGGAAATTGGTGTTGTGCCGTAGGGTCTCGCGCTACGGAAGCGTGGCTTGAAAACACGGTCTACTAAAACCGTCTATTGTCAGACCCCAAGATAGAACAAAAAGTGCCTCCAATTAAGAGGCATAACGTCGATCAGTTTTTCTTGGCATGCTAGCAACAAAAGCTACCTTACCATTCCGCTTCGGAAGCGGCATCTGGGTCCATATGGCGGCGGATCGCGAATCAAGCCGCCGCTGGCGTTTCCTTCGGAGGCGATGCCGGCGGATCGTATGAGAACGGGTTATCGTCATCGTCCTCAAAATCTAGCGGCATATCCTCATCGTTGCTCGATTCAGACGAGCCTGATGAGTCCATTTTTATCCGCGGAACGAACACAAAACAGTGACCTGCTGCCAGGCTGGCCAGGCTCAAACTGCACACGTGCGAGTGTTTATACCATATGTGACGTCACGTCAAAATGGCGGACCAGTCGAGTGGCAAGTTAGTTTCGGTATCGGTTTCAGCGTATTTTATCGATTATAAATTATGTAAACAATTTTTTAATGATTTAACCGCTGCTATAGGCTAAATTTTTAGTACCCTTTCCGAAAATATGTTTCGATAAAAACGCTCAAATTGACGGCGGAGCTGCCACTGTAAGCCCACCACTCCATACGTTCTTGACTTGCGCGCACGCTCGCAATCTCACAAAGATTGTGAGAAAAGGGAAAACATGCATTAGTCCCAGCAATAACAAACATATTGAGGGCATTCAATCGAGGAAACTGGGTAAAAGATTCAAGAAACAGTTTATTCCATGACAAATAAAACGGAAGCCGGTGCATCGATGCCACTCGTCCACGAGACAGCTGATGAACACGAAGCCCTTCTTGCGGCAGAACTCCTGCAGGAGCCAGTTCACGTCTCTCTGCCGGTCATTCAATGAATCGGGCAGGGAAAACAAGGCCTCGACCCTAATGCCATTAAACGGCCGCACTTCGACAGCCACCCGGTTATTCGATGGTAAATACTGGGACAAGTATTGCACCATCGAATCCCCGGCAACAAAAACGCGAGGCATGTCAGAAGCGCGACTCTGCTGATACACAAAGGGCCAAACTAGACCCGCTGAATTCTCCTTAGCCAAGAAAACTAAAACTTTCAATACAAAAGGGCCAAAAAACACTAGATACGCAAGATCTACATGCACACAAATAAACACGCAAGAAAATGTAAAAAAAAAAAAAGTTTCAGAGAAAGTCAATTTTGCTTGCAGAAAACAAGGCAGGAACAGCAGTCCGGGCAGGACACTGCAGGGTTGCCAGGTACTCGTAGATTAACCCGCCAAATGTTTAAATAGCCAAATTTCAAGCTATAAAAATAGCCCAACACATAAAACTTAATTCAAGATATTTAAAACATCTCTTTGGAACACTGATAACATGATACATGACATACCAGTCTTGGGCAGTAACAAGTTACTAGTAACGCGTTACCGGTAACTAGTTACTTTTTCCGGTAACTTTTACTTGTAACGCGTTACTCTTTAATGCTGGTAACTTGTGACTGTAGCACTGTTACTTTTTTATTGGGTAACGTAACTGTTTAGGCCGTTAGAGTTACTTTTTTTTACTATATAAATTAGAACCCACTGCCGCGGACATGGAGAAATTGCCATCTTGAAGTATTTTTTCTTCAAACTCCTCGCTGACAAAAAAAAAAAAATATATATATATATATATATATATGTATATATAATAAGAAGAAGCAGCGTGGCTACGCATTAAACAAACAAAAAATGCCCACGACCGAGAATGGACGAGAGACGAGTAAGCACGAAACTGAGACATAAAGGAAGCGGCGCCTGCGGTGGTAGGAGCGGCAAACAATGTCTGTTTCACCGACTTTGGCTTACTCTGTTGTTGTGGGCGTTGCATCGTTGTGGGGACCATCTGCGAATGTCGGTGGTCGTGCGATGTCTCCGAGTATTCCGTCTGGGATATGTCCGTGCTGTTGTTTTTACACCCAGCCGTTCGGCGTTTCACTCATCCCTATTAGTTTTCAAGGAAGCCGTCCCCATATTGTGCTGAAAGCAGGCGCTTGTTTGACTATTCGTTCTCTTCGGAGGCGCTCGAGTGAACACGACTTTAACAGTTCGCGTCTCGGACACAGACGCCGCGGTGGTCGTCGTGCACTCGTAAAGCAGCGCAAATTAATTGTCTCCTTTCCCCTTTATTCTTTCGAAGCTGTTTGACCTGCTATGTTTGTGACCATCTCTGTCCTCATTCGTTTCAGAGTGAAAAATAAACCAAAACGTTCACTGACGCGGGCCGATGACAATTTTCAAAAACTGTTGATTCTAGGCTATAACAATTATTGCAAATCAATTATGCACATCAAAATGCTGAAATGGCGACTGACGCAAAAAAGAAACACCCTTCGGGTTTAAATTTTTCTAATATTTCAGTTTACCTTCTCACTATAGTGTGACAAATAAAATAATATTGTTTTGGTTTGTGATTCCTTGTGTCCAATGTTTGTACTGTAACGAGAAAGTAACGACGTTACTGTTTTTGCAGTAACTATAACGTTACTTTTTGAAACCGGTAACTGTAACAGAGTTACTTTTCCCCTTAGGTAACTAACTGTAACACTGTTACTTTTTACTGGTAATGCGCCCATGACTGTGACATACGAGAGGTAATCAGAAAGTTTTGCGACTTGCATTTAACAAAAACTACCAGAGCTTTGAAAAAAAAGAAAACTATTTTTCAACATAATCCTTTCTCACACTAATGTGTTCTCACACATTTGCCCTAAAAACTTGATAAACCTAAAAAAAAGAACCGTTTTTGTTTGTCAAGTTATTGCTCTGTGGCAGTTTGCAGTGCGCTCAAGTCATTGAACCTTGTTCCTTTTAGGTGTTTTTTCAGATTAGGGAATTAAAAAAAGGCTCGAGGCACACCTAAGCACTTCTTATGAGTTGTGAATGCGAAAACATGCACGTCATTCTGCTGCTCCCTTATTTCGTCTGCAGCGTGTTTGCGTCGACGGCAGAGCGCGCCCTCTCCTCGCCGCTCTGACCTTGGACGTTTCGTGTTATCGGCTCGCTGACGGACACGCAGCGCCATGGGGTGGCAGTCGTTGAAACTGACGCGCAGCGGCCAATGGGAGCCTCGTCGACGCGCGCCAGCCAATGGGATTGAAGCCGAAATCCATGAGCTTTACTCCGCTCCTTTGGGATCGGGGAAACTAGAGTGCCTTCATGTGCGCTTTGCTTAGGGTGGAGTCATCCGGCCATTTTGTCCCACACTTTTATTTTCCTTTTTGTTCAGAAGCGCGTGAAAGAGCGTGTCCCTGCACGCGTCTGTGGCGCTGACTGTGCTATGGCGACATTTTGTTTTCGTCGATTTCTTTGTATTTTCCCCGTGAGCGCGTGCTGTCGGCATCGGGTACTACAAAGGAGTGGCATCACCCTAAACAGAAGGACATTGAGGCACCCTAGGGGAAACTAGGTGCCATTTGTGCTGGGCTTTTTGCGTGGTTTCATAGCTAGGAGCTGGCTTACACTTGGAGAAAGGATTTGAGGTGGCGTTTGGCGCGGCTTCAAAGCTGATGACGTTGGCTCGCTCCATGGGACAGTTAATGCTTTCGCATTAAAAAAGTCACTAGGGGCCAGATCAGGACTGCAGGATGGGTGGTCAAGCTGTTCGAAAGCACTCTCTCAAATGACACCCTGGGCAACGCAGAGACGTGAACGGGGGCGTTGTCATGCAGGAGGAGGACGCCTCTTGTCGCTAATCCTGGTCATTTTTCACGATGGCCTCACGCAGTTTGCGGAGAACGTTGGCATAGTATTCGCCTGTTACTGTCCTGCTGTTTTCCGGATAATCAATCAGTAAAATCCCTTTGCGTCCCAAGAAACTGTCCCCATCATTGAAATATTCCTTCAGGGTACGGGAAGTGCACGAACATAAAACGGGAGGCGCATGTAACGCTCAAGCTACGAACAGTATGGTGCTTCTGGCAAGCCTAAAATAGACCTTTTAAAAGTTTGACTTCTGTTGCGATCTGTGGAATCCCTGCACAATTACTGGATACACTAAGAGTAAGCTCTTTGTGTTCGATTGCACTTCAGCTGCAGGAGTACTCGTGCAGCGGCAGCGCAAGCCAGAGGTACAAACATGCGCTTGCAGCATTTCTGATTATCACCCAAAGTTTCCGATTCCACGTTCCGCAATGTCGATTGTTCCGCCATTGTGCCGTGGATCACCCGACGTCCATGTAAGTCTCATATCGTCAAAACAAGAATTAAGTTTGTGAACGCATGTGACATCTATATAAGTGAAACACACTTGGCAGCAAGAAAAACACTATTGTTTTATTTCTTGCCGACAAGTTTTTTAACTGAAATATATTCTAAAGGGCTGTTATATTTTGACAAATGCGCCGCAAGACAAGGACTGAGTAAGTAAGACAACACGAAGCGCTTCGTGTTGTCTTACTTACTCCGTCCTTGTCTTGCGGCGCATTTCGTCAAAATAAGTCATGTACCAACTGGCCCATCTGTCACTATTGGGGCTGTTTATACTCCGACGTTGAGCGCAGTGAACGCAGCGTAGCGCAGAACGTGCGCCTTTCATTGGCCGGCAACCAGGAACTCGATATCTGCGACCAATCAGTATCTGTGCGCGCTGCGCTACGCCGCGCCCGTCGACGTTACGTTGAAGTATCAAACGTACCTTAAAGGTGTCCACAACGTAAATTCATGTTTTTGCAATATTAGGCTCAGGTGGACGTCGTTCAGAATTTTTTTTATTATTTGATTTGGTTGACATTACGCTCTCCAAAACTTTCGCGTCACATTTTGACACAGTTTCAGCTTCATGTGATGCGTAATTTATTTACACAGGCTAAAATACACGATATTTTTCCAAAACATTAAGTGCATGCACTGCACGCGCTCATCTCTTCTGTGTAATTAGAAGAAAATCGAAATATGATAAAACTGTTTGAAAGCAAAATAGAATTTTGCTTTTAAACAGTTATGATGCTGCAGACGCTAGCACGTGTTGCACATGCAACTAGCAGGCTCCTGGCGAAAGGTTTGATAAGACTCGGATGGCGGGAGTTTTGTTGATTCTATTTTTGTATGCCATGTTAGCGCGCGTCGACAAACGCTTGCATGCGCTACAAGCGTGGCTCGTAAGCACCCAAAGATCGTGCAGGGCTGAACCAACACCATCTAGACGAAGCAGAGAGGCCTCCGCATCGTCATCTGAGTCAGGTAGTTCGAGGCCTGAGATTGGGCACGAGTGCTGTCTTCAATGTTCGACTGGTCTCGTGTCCAATCAGCGCGGTCGAAGGTCAGGCTCGCGCCTACAGCCGAGTTAGCGCGATCCGACTCTGATGACACTTCATGAAAGAAGAGGAAGCCATGTGGAACAGAAATACCCTAATATGTAATTTGGAAATAATTGAAAAAATACTTGAATACATTATAAAGACGGCTAAAATACTCATTCCGAAATATAGTATGAAACATTATTTGAGATGTTTTCATTATTTGTAGACCTGTTATGTCTAGTGGATATGAAGAAAAAAAAGCATGATGTATATTGTTTTAGACAATTACAGGATTCTTTTAACCAACAAACAAGTGCTTAGTGTAAGATGCAAACTGAATTTTGACATCTGCGTTTTGGCGCCCGAAACAAAGTTTTCGAAAATTTAATACTTCCCATTTCGCGCATTGCTAAGAGAACCAAGCGGGCCTTCAATAGGTAGAAAATACCTTTCTAATAAAAGCGAAGCGTGGGTTTATTATTATTTTTTTTATGTTTCTAATTTTTAGGCAAAATCACATGAACCTCTAAATCAGTTTAGTACCTTCATAAATAACCTCGAGAGTTCACTATGCTCTTGTCCGTTATGAACACCTCTTTCAACAGTGATATTACTATGTCACGAGTGGAATGAACCGGTGCTATGTTACCTGTCTGGATTGTTTGTATCCCCACCCCTGCCCGCGTTTCAATCTGGATGAGCATCGTACCGGCTTGCGGTCGCGTATCACTACTGCGTCGTGCACGTTATAAAGAACCCAGGCTAGTGGTTGTACTGCACTGACTAAATTGTTCATCTTCAGCTGAGAGACAAGCCGCCCATGTAGGCAAAGGTGTATAAACATACCCACAACCTTTTTTTTTTTTTCATGGACTAAGGTTTCTTGGTGTGTTTGCGTTTGTCTTGCGTGAATTTTATCGAGCGAGTTTTGTCTGCACTTGCCGGCAGCTCCTTCAACTTTAGGAATCTACATGGATAGTGGACATTGAAGTCCTGGAAAACATTTGTTATCTTTGGTGAACAGAGCAGGCTGTCACGTATGAACAAAGACGACTTGCAAAACTAACCTTGGCGTGCACAATAACGAAGCATTCGCATCTTCTTCATAGCAACCTCCATCCCTCTCAAGAAAAAAAAAAAAAGGAAAAAAGTGAGAAACGTTAGTTTGAATTTTTGTTAAAAGGATCATGATTTCTTGAAAATTGCCTTTGGCACTGCGTATGCAAGTAATTTATCAGTCATGCTTATCTAGACAGATGTCTTATAATAATAGTGTTCTTCAAGGCAGACAAATTATTCTTTAGTGCAGCCAAACAACGACGCTCCAGGTGGTGGAGCTGCAAGATGCGTCCTTGTTCAGCTGGTGCGTGGATAACAAAATATCGGTATACAAGAAATGTCTTTATAAAGAACCTGTCACCCGATTTCAAATCAGCTCACCAAGAATGGAGAAGTCAAGGAGAAACTGCTCATGATCTTGGCGCTATTTTGTCAGGATCTAGTGAATGCACAACTTATAAAACAAGTATAGGCCTGGAGCAGGCACGTCGCCAGGATTTTGTTTCGGGGGGGGGGGGGGGGGGGCCGCCGCCCATGACAAAATGCTGTATGAGGGAGAGGGGGGAGAGGAGAGGTCCCAGCAAAATGGAAGATTTCGGGGGGGGGGGGGGGGGGCCCGGGCCCCATGGGCCTCCCCCTGGATACGTGCCTGGCCTGGAGCTCCCAAGTTTAGGACAGTGCCACTATAGTCGGTGACAGGTCAAGAACGATGTGGATGCTCCTCCCACCCCTTTCCACTTTAGTAGAGCGAACACGGGAGAGGAGGTCACCTCCTCTCCACCGTTCGCTCCGCTGAAGTGGAAAGGGTGGGAGGAGCGTCCACTTCGTTCTTGACTGTCACCGACCATAGAGAACAAAATAATGAAGTTTCCAAGAAAAGAGAACCGTGATTTTTAGCCCGAATAAATAAACTGTGCATCGCAGAAAGCTTGAACTCCGTGAGAATATGACGTTAGCGGTTGGGATAGATAGACGCGAAAGCTTAAAAACGTAACGTGACCATAACTCAAAAAAAAAAGAAGATCGAGAAATATGAATTTTGTTTGAGTCGACGTCTACCTAAGCTCAATATTACCAAAACAAGAGTAGACTTTGGGCGCGTTCAGTAGCGCCTCCCTTGCCTCCGAACGGAGTGACTCGAGTCAGTGCTCTTTGGATTTTCTCACCGGAAGTCGTCACCAGTCAGGAAATGACGTCATCTTTAGCTCCTTTGACTCTACGTGCACCGTCTCGGGACTCGGTGCTTCGGAGCTTGACTCCGAAGTCCCGGAGTTACGTGCACCGGAAGGGACTTTTGGCCGTCCAGTGGAAGGAGTCAGTGACTCCTCGACTCCGGGGCCGCTACTGAACGCGCCCATTTGAACGCTTGCGGGAATTATATCAGTAAAAATCACTTGTCAGCAGGAAAGATAATATTGTTTCTTTTTCTTGCTGACAAGTTCTTTTTTACTGAAATAGGTGCTCAGGAGCACACAGTGTTACCTCTTCTTTTGCCGATATTGGGCGTAGGTGGATGTCGGCTTAGATAAAATTTTCATCTTTCTCAATAATCTTTTGATCCAAGAAACATCATGTTCTCCAACTTCCACGTTCTTTCCCCAATAGCTATCACGTTCTCACGGCGTTTGAGTTTTTCTGCGATACATAGTTTACTTACCTCGGCCGAAAAACGCGCTCTCTTTTCTCACAACTAAAGCGCGTCCGAAAAAAAGAAGAAAAAAGAAGAAGTTAATTGCAAAGTAAATTATGCATTGCCGAACGCCAGGGTGTCGAACCGAAATTTTTATCGGTTCGGTTCCGGTTCAGGTTCACAGATTTCGGTTCAGCTCCGGTTCAGTTCCGGGGAGCAAAAAATAACGGTTCAAACCGGTTTGAACCGGTTCGAACCGGTTTGAACCGCAAAACTGAGAATATATTTTCCGCGTTTCTTTGGCAATAGGCACTATTTCAACAGTGAAACGAGTATCTAGCTTTTTATCATTCGTAGAATCCACTTTTATTTTCAGGTAGAAAAATAAATTGCGTTATATAATTTGAATGAAGCAGTAAAAGAAAGCTAGATTAACATATATCACTCAGCATCTATTTTTTTTTTTACCTCAGTCACATATATTTTATTTGAATCTAAAGGTTATCAGTTTGGAGATTGCCTAAAATCCCCGTTACTGCTACAACTTTACGTCGCAGTATTAAAAGTAGACTCCTGCTGTGCTCTTGAACTTAGGAATTGATTACAGTGCATAAAATCATGAAATGAGCACGTCCTCGCCATATCTACCCTGAAATCTAGTTTACAAAATACGTTTTACAATATATATGATAACGACTCAACTGAGCTAAAAGCAATATTATTTTCTAAATGCCAAAACAGTTTTAGGACAGACCCTTTTAATCTACCTTTTATAGAAACACTGAGCGGCAATAACAACGCTTACTTTCCTGACTAATACACTCAGGACCGTTATGTATGCAAATAATCATGCAGAAAAGAGGGACCTTTGTACTAAGATCGGATCTGGCCTAAAATAGCGCGTACCGTAGTGAAACATTTTGACATAGCTTGGTTTGAGGTTTATTCTTGTCAAGTTATCGGTCAATTCAATTTACAAATAAACATGACCCTTGCTATTTTTTATATTTTTCTTAAATAGAAAAAAGTAGTATTTCATACTCTGCTCGACATTACAGCCACTTAATTGGTTACTTTCTGGCGGTCTGCGTGCGCAATCGTCATAGTTCCGCCTCGCGCCTCTGTGTACTTTGTTTTCGTCCAGCCCACAAACACATAAAATTCTTGTTCATCACATAAAATGAGAAACAGACTTCTATATGTTTGAGGAGTTTAATATGCGTCAGGAACACATGTTATTTTATCAGCTTCAAAATAAAACATTAGTTTAAGGTTCTCCCAAATAACTTCTCTCGAGGATAAAAACGCCGGAAAAAATTTGCAGAGCATATATCAGATACTTTCGGGGTGCATTTACTTATGATGTATATCTTTAGAGTGATCGGCCCTTTATTTATGTTGTTAAGTCTTCAGGCAGCAATAAAATATTTTTTATTGTCGTTAATAATTTTGACTGTATGAAGTTCACAGCTAGCCGCTTGAGACTGACATGGAAGGATGATACTCGAGAATACGCCATCTGTTGAGTCTGCGGAACACGCTTTTCTGTTCGCAGTTTGGCAGTGTGAAACACCGAGTCACGGGCTACGCCAAAAAGGACTGTGTGCTCACATTACAGATCTGAAGGCAAATACACGAAATGTGCAGAAAGAGAGATAATAAATGGTAGTCTTCTAAATAATCCCATACAGGACGCCTTACTGCAAAAATAAATGTCAAGAAATGCAGGTTTTAAACGTAAACACGTTTGACGGAACTCTGTCTGGTTGGGTTAAAAATTTGAGAAATACATACCTTCACCAACCAAGTCATGAAGATCTAGGAGCCAGACGTTTCAATAAGTCGGGCTCAATAGGTCAACAGCCACCAAACCATCGGCGTATGTCAAAGGACTAGGGCACTTGAAGAACAAAAAAGTCCGAGGAAACCTAAGCACTTCTTATGAGTTGTGAAGGCGAAATCATGAATGTCCTTCTTCTGCTCCATTAGTTCGTCGCTAGCCAATGGGAACCTATCCATCAGATTTCTGCTACACGCGACATTGGGACGTTGGGAGGCGCGGTTTGGCGCGGCTTCAAAGCTGAGGACGTCGGTTCGCTCCATGAGACAGTTAATGCTTTCGCATTAAAAGTGAAGGAAGCAAACGACACACCGTAGGTGGAAAAGAAGCTGCAGCTCTCCACGTCCAAATAGTCACCCCTGATGAAAGTACTGAACCGGTTTTGAAATGTCAGACTCCTAACTGTTCAGGACTTGGTTGGTTAACGTCCGCATTTCTCTAATAGAGATTCGTGCAATGATGCTCCTAAATTACACATAAATATCGCTAAGAACAGACAATATATTTCTCATTTAAATCACATTTGGACATCGGATTGCACGAGCTCGAAACTTCGCAGAATACTGTCTCGGGAGGCTAAAGTTATATTTGGTTTTACGTGCACTTGTTTTGCGGCCTCATTTTACAACACTGTGCTTTATCAGTCATGCGCGCTCTTACATTTTATTAGGCTGCCGCATGTCATCGCGAGACTACTATATACACGTTGCAAGTATGGCTTCAGGGCGCTGCCATCTTGTTTGGCAGGGGTGCGCTTGGACGAGTCATAATCCGATTACGAAGCCTTACTAAGGCGTCTTAATCGGATTATGGCCGCGCCCAAAAGCGCACCTTACTGAGGAAGATGGCGGCGCCTTGAGACCGGACTTGCAAACGTGTATATGCTGCACAACTTTACAATTTGGACATCCCTTTTGCTACACTTTGTTTCAGCTTAAAGGGGCATTGCCAAGGGACCAAGAAAACCAAATGCTGCTTCGAAAAGCGTGCCTATCAGTGTCATACACGAACGTTCACTGAAGACATTGGTCTAGAGCGTCAGATAATAGAGACATTGAATTCTAGAGGAAGGACTGGCTGAATAAAGCCCCTTCATGTTTTAAAAGTTGCGCAAGGTATGCGGATGCACGAGGCACGTGCTACGTGCATCCCTGGGGAAGATCATGGCGGAACAGCGCAGCACTGATCTAGATTTAGGACGACAAGCTCTTCCCGGAAGTGGCGCGCAGCACATGTCTCGAGCATATCCACAACAATGTATGGCGCCAATTTTCCCAGGATATAGGGGCTTAATGGCTGAATAGCCGCAAGTGACCCCTTCTGATCTCTTCGAGCACGTGACTCTCACTCAAAATTTTGCTTGGAAGACCTGTAAATTGGTGGGCGTTCACATCTTCATAACTGGATGTTAATTTCCAACACTTAGGAAGATTGCGCATGGTTGTTGCACGCTCTTGTTTCGGTTCTCTATCGGTTCAGACCAAGGACGTCATCAACAAAAAAATTGTGCTGAATATTCTGAACCTATTTTAACTATTATGTTCAAAATGCGTCGGATTGTTTTCTTTATTTTATGTTTACTGTGTTGCTAGAGTCACACTCACTAGTAGGAGCGAACGCGATGCAAATTAAAAAATGGCCAGAAACGCTTGGCAGGGCCCCTTGAAGTCCAGACTTAAGGCTGAACTCAATGGAACGAATTATGTGACGAATAACTGGCGAACGCCGCCCGACGGCACGCTCGCTTTGCGCGCGACGTAGCAGGCACTGTGCTGATTCCACGCGCAGAGCAAAAGCCGCCGGGCAAAATTCGTCGGTTATTCGCAACATATTCGTCCCATGGAGTTCAGCCTTTAGCCGATGCTACAAGCGCGAGCATGTGTTCCTGACCAGTGCTTCCAATGCAGGAGTGCTCGTGCTTGGCAAGAACGCTGAGAGCCCGGAGCGTGCTTTTTAGCTTCTGCTACGCTCACCTTAAAATGAAACCGAGTATTGTGTTGAGAACATCCCATTTAACCAGAAAACTGAACTGTCAACATGGTTTGTACGCGACATCATCGCACGATATCCTGGTGGTTAGAAATTTTTTTTTGCTGAAAAAATCAAATCTTGTGGTGTACAATGCACGCTGCAGAAGTTTCGCGCTCAGTGCAACTCATGTATTCAGAAACAAAAATTATTATTTCTTGGTGCAGCGTTGTGAGGAACGACGTGAGCGTCTGGCATCATGAAAACCCGCTTTCTGGCAGGAGTGAATTTGCAAACGAAGTAGCTTTGCGGGATCACACCGTCTTGTCTGCGCCCAAGATGCGGAGTAGAAGAACCTTTACAACACAGTATGTCTTAACCCCCCCCCCCCCGCCCCCCTTTTTATTTTACGATGCTCTTCGAGAGAATACTTTTCATTTCTGAGGGACTCCCTCGTCCGTTTGGCCGGGGTACCGATTCGACAGTTATATTTGTGTCATTTGCTAACAGTAATCTTCCATTTCTTTTATTTTGCACCAAAAAAAAAAAACAGTGAAGCCTAAAAAACAAAAACTGCGAGAATTTGTGCGGCTGCCTTTAAGGCCACCAGGATCTTTCTTTTTAGGTATCCCTGCTGTACATACCTGTAGTTTTATTTATCGTCAGATTAATAAGCCACATTTAGTCCTTTCAATCCTTCTATAATCGAGGAAAACTTTCATGAGACAGTTCAGGAACAACGAAAACATGTTTGGCTGCCTCAATGATGTGTACATGTAAAATGGTTCATGCAACAATTTTTGTACTTCCAGTAAATAGCACTAGGAGCTAATCCCTGACGTTGATAGCTTTCAAACACACAGTTTTTTCCTCCGCTCAATGACAGACGCAGAAAAAATAAAGGAAAGAAATAGCTTTTCCCTCCTTAACTCGATCGCTATTAGAACAAGCGGCGATGTTATCTGACGCTAATTGTATACCGCCAGTGTTAGAGTTCGGCTATTCTCATCTTTGACTGAACACAAGCCAACACGAATGTTTGGCAATGCTAATTGTCAAGAACCCGAGCACTCGACTCGGGCTCATGACAATCGAATACGTCACGATGTCACATGACTCGCCGTGCTAAGTCGTGATGGCATGTGATGTCACGATCTCAACAACGCTAATACATATATATAGTCCGTTACAACTCAAGAAGGTAGGGCAAGCGAAAAGAAGGCCGGGGAGGAAGAAGCAGACGGAACGCTGAAAAAGAGAGGGGGAAGCCTCCTCCTCTATCCAGCGTTCCGCCTGCTTCCTCCTCCCCGGCCTTCCTTTCCTTCGCCCTACCTTCTTGAGTTGCAACGGACTATAATGACGTACTCAAATAAAGCCGACTTGACGCGGTGTATCACGCGACTACGTCACAAGGCCACGGGACGTGACATTATTTGAAAGCATAACTTGACACTATGAACGTCACGTGACCACGTGACGCATGATTAATCGTAGTGCCAATACAAAAGCGCCACGAAAACCCACAATTTTTCATACACTGCAATTCAGTATATGACTATTTGATCACTTCATAGAAATACAGCTGCCAATTTTACTTCGAAACACTCATTTGTAATAAAAAATATTACCGTGAACCGTTTTGAACCGGTTACCGTTATATTTTTTCCGGTTCAGTTCCGGTTCAGTTCCAAGATGGCGGCGAAGATTTCGGTTCGGTTCAGTTCCGGTTCGGCTAAAAATAACGGTTCGGTTCCGGTTTTCGGTTCGGTTCGGTTCCGGTTCGACATCGCGAACGCTCATTCTTCGCCCGATACGAGCTGAAGCCCAGAATAGAGGCAAAGTTTCAGCACTCACCGTTATCTTCCTGCAAATTTCTGTTTTCCTGCGTCTTTCAATAGAGATGCTGCCAAGGCCCATTTCGCCGCCAGTAACTAACGCCGCAAGGCTCATGTTGCGGGAAGCTCGGTCTGCCGCCAGTTACCGGGTAAATCAGAAAATTACTTCTCCTTTTTGTCAAATAGGGATGATGCCAGAGCTTGTCTAGTTCAGACCTCTCGCACTACGACGGCTGGAAAATCAACGTTTGGCGAATCATAGTTTTTATTTTTACGGGCAAAAACCTTGTAACTTGTGGCCCCCTTGTTTGTGTGGCTTAATGACGTGGGGGGGGGAACGCCATGTTTAGCCCATCATGATTTTTAGGTCCTTCTCGCGTCTTTACTTTTGGCGGCTACCTGAACGGATAATGAACAATGATGAAACATTCGTCATGCCCATATTTTTTGTTATCAATACTGAAAAGTTTATCTCAATGCCTGGGCAAACTGCGCCACGCCGTTCACTATATTCCCGTAAACTCATTATTTATCGCAGTTATCTATAGTACTTAGACTCTCCTATGGCTTTCTGGGTGTTCTCGCCGAAGTGTGGGCTGCGCTCACTGGGAGCGGTTGCAAACCATTATGCAGGCGAAGAACAGTCAGATATAGAACGCAGGAAATGCTGGCTGGGCCTTTGGATTTCTATTTTTTTCTTTCTTTTCACGAGCTTGGTTTTAGACGCTAAAAAATACTGCATAATTGTTTTACAGACAGCGTTTCGCACGCCCCTGTTTTTCAATTTTTATATCGTTTCAGATTCGGGCGTGAGGCGTGCCAAATGTGCTGATCTCACGACCGCACCGCCCCAACCCTGTTACTTTCGATAATTTTGAGATGCGGTTATGAAACTTCAGAATCAGTTGAAGCGCAGGCTTACGTTGTCACGTTACGTAAGCCATAACCTACTTCTTGATGGGCTCCCGTACCTCGCGCCGCCCGTTGGCAGCATCCGGCAGCGTGGACGCAGGTCAGAAGATCTGTCGAGATGTAGCACCCAGAACAGCTATTAAACCCAGAAGCGCCAAACTTGCATGGAGCAGCTGCAGCAGGCATGCAGCACGTTTGTTACGGAAAATTCTGCATCTATAAGGAAAAACAAAATAAATGGCGGTTTGAATCCCCTTAATGAGCGAACGCAGCCGCGGAAAGGGGTTTTATATTTCATCATTGCACCCAACTCTGTTTTATTTTCGACATTCTTTCTTCTGTTCGGAGTTGGCGACGTTGAATCTTTTCTGGTCGGCCAAAGCCCTTCGAGAGGACGACGGTGAAGGTCACGCTGCTCTAAAGCCTGTTGTCAAATGAAGACAGGAGCGTTGTTTTCATTTTGTTTTGCTTTGTTTTTGCACGTGACAGCTGAGACTACCTTCAAAAGTACACAAGCGCAGGCTAGCGCCCACGCCCTTGCTGAGACAGGAGTTTCTATGCTGAACAGCTTGGGTCAGACGCAGCCGATGCACAAGCGCGAGCTCCGGGCTTCCAGCGTCCCTGCCAAGCACGCGCGCTCGTGCAGTGCAGGCACTGTATTCAGGGACGACACGCTCGTCGTGCTCGTGGCATCGGCTGCGTCTGGACCCAAGCTGAGCAGAAGTATAGTGCAGGCGCTCTTTCTGCGAACGCCTCCAAGCAGCAGCCTCAAACTCTCGTGCTTGTAGCGAAAAAAAAAAAAAAAAAAAGTAATGTATGCTACTGGCCTAGAACTTAGTCACTCAACCCGGGCGACTTGTCTTCCAGCTGTAGATGAGCAATTTGGCCAATGCAATTGCAACCGCTTTCGCCCTTAAGTTTTAGCGACACGCAGTAGTGATACAACCGCACGCCGGTACGTGCTCCATCCAAATCGGAATAGGCGGTCGCGGATCGAGCCAGGATCCTGGAACCTCCAGTTGCCTCCATTGTTCCGGGCGGCCGCTAGCCCACTCGACCACCGATCCCATTAGCGGCAATGGTTGCGACCTCAACAGGTAGACAGGTATAGTTAGGTTCAATCCACGTTGGGAGATGCCAACGATTGTTGGTTGGATGACGGGTGGGAAGCGCTAGTGTAAGTAGGGTTTAACCCATTGGGTACTGCTAGAGTTACTGGAAGGTGGCGGATCTTTGACCAGTAGTGGCGCTTTTAGTCAGTCAGTACTACTAGCTTCTTTTCCTGGAGCCAGGTCAAGGGTCCTTCGAAGTTATCGCTACGGTCCTCGTAAGTTCCATTGTCTCTCCAAATTGCACAACATGATGAGCTGGACCAGCTTTTAGACTGTGTGCGCTTCGCTATAGATATTGAAGATGTACATCTCGTACTCGCAAGAAAGTTCGCGCTGGAACGGAGCTGTGCAGTAACTTGTCTGACTGTACTATTCCTTTGGATGTGCAATTAGTACTGATGTATTCAAACTCTAACTCAAATATTTGCCGAGATAACCCAGCGCTTGTCGAAGAGACGGAGAGCTGGCGTCACGTCCAATGCGTGACAGCATTTGGTCACGCGCAATGTTGTACGCGTTCTCAAAAAAAGGAACGAAAGCTGCGTTCTTGTGATTTTTAGACGCGTTCCGTTACTAAGTTCCTTGTGTGGAAAAGGAACTCGTTACGATTTAAAAAATGCGGAACTGGATGATTACATTTACGTTACATTTAATATTCTGCTGATTACACCACATTTAGTTCAATCAAGCAGGTTTCTTTTTTATCTGTCCCATCAAATGGCGGAAACAGGGTTTCATTTGTTGATATATTTACCTTTAAAAATCTCAGCTTTCAAACACACTATATTTTGTAGTGGGCGATTCAGACAGGCTAAATGTACTGTTACTCCACATTGCGACGTTTTACAACCTCACGCGTTTCAATATAATAAAGACCCTTATTTCGAACTTAACAACCATTTTCTCGATGTTGCTGTCTCGAACTGAAGCAAGTGAAAGAAGAGGTAAACTTTGGAAGAGTCCAGTCTTGAAAACTACAAGTCCTTCTTCGTAAAGGTTCGATTCGTTGTTCAGTTTAGTAAAAGTTAGAAAAAAAAATTACATTTAAGTGACCAGCAATATA
>JAZHYW010003002.1:0-10270 GCA_037355805.1 Ixodes ricinus
AGGATACTAACCGAGTGTGCGGAAAGGTATCCCGCGCGCGCTCCCATTGTTTGTCTCGTTGGATTTTTTCCTCGCTGCCACCCCCTCGGGGAATGACGCGAGGCAACTTGTTCAGCCGAACATTTAGTCATTTCTTGACCGTCATCGTCTCGAGGCGTAATCGCATACTCCGGCGCCGGCCTTTTATCAACTGCCGAGCGCCTCGGCCGGTTGCTCAATTGGCCGCCTCGAGGTGGGGATGGCCAGAGACGATTTAACGTGCGGGCAACGCGTGGTCGAACGCTTTGCACCACCAGTGTGCCAAACAGTCTTTAAGCCCTCAATTGCACACGCAGCAAGTGGTTTCGAGACTGGTCCACCATGTTACACAGTCCTCAAGAATTCAATATTTAGGTCCCCGCTGCTCGTTGATTCCTGGCTCAATAATATGAGTGGGAAGGATTCAAAAAGACTTCAACTATGCGATATATCTACCGAAAACTTACGGACGAGGCTTTCGAGATTCGAGTAGTCGCTTGTTCTGTGAAGCACTCTGCATGTCGACGGTGTGAGGTTAGCCATCGTCAGCAGATCCTTCATGTACGATTCCAGGACGTCACTGCCTTCCAACTCTTGGCTCGGGGGAATGAAGTTGAGGCAAATCTGAAAGGGCAGCGAAGAGCATCGGTGGTTTCAGCGTCGGGTTTAAACATACAACATACTCGAACGCCTGTCATGATATTTTAGTACACCTAATAGTAACGCAAAATGTGCTCATAGAGATGACGTCTAAGGGCTGCAGTTCACGCGAAAAGCGTCACACTCGAGTGCGACGAAAAACATTCACACTATCGGCGGTGAGATGTTTCGGTGGCGCACTCTTATGCTTCCTATCCCTGATATCACGACCTGGGTTATAGTAGCGAGTGATAAGTTGGACGGCGCGTAAAACGCGCGCTGGAGGCCCAATCGTCCTGTTCCTACATAAACACCTACAGAATTGAATGTCCTACGTTGCTCTGATTTCCGTCAATAAGAGCCGAAAAATCCTACTCAAGACGTTATGGTAAGCGCTTGGCCAATCGTTCAACGCCGACCTTTAGCGACCCTTTCGGTCACCTCGCTGACAACGTGAGAGAGGCAGGGAAGAGCTTCCGTTGTCCCTCCTCCAGCGCGAGCCCTTCGACAACGCCCGGCGTCAAGTGTCATAGCCAGAGCCGTGAACACAGAGAGTTTGGTCATTGGGAGGTGCGGACAGAGCCAGGGCGTGCACCGGACGCAGAAAGTGGGCTTCGCATGCTCTCTTGGCCAACTAGAAGCCGAAAAGAATCCCCTAGCGGTGGTAGCGAGAAACAGTTTAGGTCGTTTTAATAAGCGCGTAAGAGTTAAATGCAGGGACCCTTTATGGTTGAAAATAGGGTGCACGTGATGCTTCAACCATGACCATGCAGAAAGATGTAAGAAACGAACGCGCCGCTCAACTCTGTTTCGCTCGCACAGAGTGTGAACGCTAGGAGGGCAGATTCCCGGCCCTCTGCGCTTGGCGTACGGATGATGTTGATCGTTCCGCTGGTCGCACTCTTCCACAGTGATTTTGGATGACCGTCATTGAAACATCACGTGCACCATATTTTCAGTCACCGAGAGTTACTCCGATGCACTTAACAGGTTTGTTTCTCGCGACCACCGCCAGGGTATTATTTCCGGCTTCTGGTTGGCCACATTCGAATTTCCGAAGACGCCCTGGAACACGGCCAGACCGCTTCCGGCCAATGGCGCCTCCTCATTTGTCTCCTATACTTCCCAACGAATGGCCAAACTTTCTACATATACGGCTCTGGCCATAGCCTCCTCTATACTCACAAAGCCTGGCAGCTCGACGACGGAGCCATAGAGTGCCCGGTCGCATGTTTGGGGCGCGGGTATCTGGTAGCACAGAGCATCAAAGGGCCATTTCTCGGGGAACCTAGAAGTCAGCGCACAGCTTTTGCAGCGGCGAGGATCCGAAACACACTTGTTCGCTCGGCAGGAGTGTGCTTCGGTGTCTCACCGCAGCTTGGCGCCAGTCACGTGGCTGTCCTCTCATCCGTTGTCAGCCGCTCCACCTTTTCCATATCAGCGGCCGCTTCTCGTGGCGATCTGCCATGCCTTGTGAGTATAGAGGAGGCTATGGCTCGACAGAAAAGGCACGAAGCCCGTGCTGGAGGCCGGGCGTTCCAAAGACACATCTTTCTCACTTTTCTAGTGACTATGCGCCGATATACTGAGGGAGTGGAGTAGACGAGAGCCCGCGGGGACGTCAGAATGCCGAGCTCTGGTTCAGAATGATTAGTGAGTAGACCTAAAGCTGCCCCCTTGGTTTCCACTGCACCCTTGGCTTCCAGGCGTCTAGCTCGATCATCGTGGACAGAAGGGCACAAAATGGGCTGAGCTACCGTACACACCAAGTCTGTGGTTGCGCTAGCCCCACGCACAACCGCCTCACCCTCTCACACAGAGGCAGCTCGAACGATCCATACACTTCATGCGTATGGTTGCTCAACTCATTCCGTGTCCCCCGGTTTCTGTAAACGTGATTAATATAACACAGTTTTTTTTTTACTTTGTATTTTAATTGTTAGTTATCCCTAAGGTTCCATGTTTTCGGATAAGTAGGATGTACTCCGAAAAACACCCGCCAGTAAAATTTTCCAATCCGGATTTATCATTTCAATACACCGATGGTTTGTCGTTGGTTTATCGAAATTCGATACACAATTACCCCCCCCCCTCCCCCGGGCCAACCTAAAAAAAGAAAGACGGTATTTTGCAATTAAGTTTGGACAACGCACAGGGTCAATTATCTTAATAAAATGTTACCACTGTTTTCTTTTAAAATTTCGGGCCATTCACAAAAGGAATCTTACCTCAGTGTTGGCGCTAACGCGTGGCAAGTAACGGCGCTACCAGAATTTTTCCGGTAACGTAGGAACGTACTCGTTACTTTTTCGAAACAGTAAAGGGTAACGTACTTACTTTACTTACTTCAAGTAACGGGTAACGTAGTTACGTTATGCGAAAGCATACGTAAGCATGGCACATTCCTGCAAGCTGCGCGCCCCGCTATCCTCCGCAGAGGCCGGCCGAGCAGCCGGAACAGCCTCTGCGGAGGCCGGCCAGCCGGGGTCTGGAAAGCGGAGCACCCGCCGCTCTCCAGTGCGATGCAGCGGCGCGCGAGCCGCAGCCAATCCGGCGCGTCTCAGCCATTAGTGTCGGTTGCGCGAACTTGACAAAATCCGCCATTACTGCGTCGTCAAGCATCGAGGGGGTTGAACCTGAACCATTCCGCTGCGTTCGGCAGTGGTGATAGCGTTTGACATGCCAACCCACTGCTGCGTCCCGCAATGTACCCAAAGAGGGCCAAAAGATGAAAAACAACAAAAGTTAAGTCTTTTTTTTTTCACTTTAAAAACACCAGTATTTGAAGAAATTGGGTCATGCAGATCCGCGCGGAGTGAGCGACGATCACGTTTGGCCTGTCCGCTGCTGCCTCAACGCTTTTCGAAGCTCCAAGTGCCTGTTCACCGCTTCGGAGTGTAAAGTTAGCACAAATAAAAATAATCTATAGAGGATAACCCCTGTCCACGCGACATCGTTTCGAAATGCGTTTGAACTGCACGAGTAATCGCGCGATGGATCCCGTAGCTGCGAGCGACTCCTGACTAGTATTCAAAGTTGATTTCTGACAACGTTGCGTTGTGGTGTCCGATCACAAGTTGTGTGAAGTTTCCTAGTAGTTATGGGCACGTATCTTCGGATAATACCTCGTCCGCACAAGCACTTGCCCAAAAGAAGAAAAAAAACGAACGCAAGCAGTGCTCACACGTCACGACATTACATGGCATTTGATAGAACATTGTTTTATGTTCACGACATCGGCATTGCATGGTTGCTCTTGCTAGCACGGAGAGGTGTACTTCGTCTCTTTAATGCCTGTATCGGGAGCTCGTGCTGCAACTTCAAACATGTTTTCAAGCGCGCGCCCGGGGCGGTATCGGGCCTCCGAGAACGATATGCTTTGCTCGTCCCCGCAACGTTCTTGCTAGAGCTGCTCTTCAAGTGCTTTGACCACATTACCTCGTAACTTTGTCCGTGAGCATAGAACTCTCCCGATCACAACCGCAAAAGGCACAGCATGCCATAGAATACATCACACAGCATATTTGTCTGCCACAACATAAAGTATGGAATGAATGAATGAACGATGTGTTGTTGAGAATAACAATGGAGAGTAAAACATACGTGCACATGGGATGCGTAGCAGAGTTGACTTTATTAAAGTCTTTAGAAGGGATTGTAACAAAACAAATAGGGACAGAGAGAAATACCTGAGTTTTTACAGAAGGCTGTTTAAAAACAACCAGTAGAACAGCACAACGGAGACAAGTTTCTATTGCAAAGTTCCGTCTGCATCGTTTAAGTTATACAACCATATTGTTTTTAACCGCAATATTTCTACTCCCAGGTTTCCTACTTTGGCTTTCCTCTGGCTCCTGAAGCAGCTTGCTTTGATGAGCACTCCGGTGGTGGATCTGAAATAAATTTGCGTTCTTGTTTACTTATGTTTACTGCATAAATTGTACAGTGAACAAACATACTATGTGTTCACCCACATTGTTTTTCAAATAAGTAAGAGGCATAATCTTAGCAGTGCTCACTATGTGTGAGAAAAGACGCGTCATATATGCGATTATTCGTTTACTAAACGCCGGAAGCTTTTACTACGCCGAAAGTTAGGACTGGTTTGTCCCAACTTTTGAGCTAGCATGCTCGTGCTGATAGTGGACATAGTGCACACTCGCGGGCACCACACACGTCAAACCGTCAACGTGAAACTTGCCAACACAGAAAGCAATACGATCAAAACAGGCGCCTTTGCTAAAAAAAAACTAAAAAAACTGTGAAGCACGGCGTACAGAGGCGAAGTTCACCGGCACGACGCAAGAGCGATTCTGTTTACCTCTCACCCCCCGCCTCGTACTCTTTAGTCCGTACGCCACTGAGCTTCGCAACATTATCTCAAGCTGTGAGAAGTCAACGAGCCGGAAAATATTACATTTCGTTTCATCATGCAAAAGAGGCCGAAGATGCGCGAGTATCTTAGGCCTCTTTAGGCGTTTCCTTGTGCACAGCGCTGCGGCAGTACGGCACAAGTCCGCCTGTACGTGAAAGACAAGTCCACGGCGTGATGCGCGCGCTTGTAGCTTTGGGTTGGCTCACGCTTAGGTCTGAACGGGAGGCAAGGAAGAACAGAGCTTACCTCAACACTTGAACCGACGCCGGATCAACGTAGGCCTCGGTGATGAACTTGTTGCTTCGGGCAACCTGGCGGCTCGAAGCGAGTGTCGAGGCGCGGTACGCCTCCATCTTACATTTGTTAAAGCTACGCGGAACTGCAGTGAGGTCAGTGCTCCACGGGGAAGGCAAAGTCACTCGTCCCTGAGGACAGTAGCCAAAGGTACCGGGAGTACTGCCACAAGCACCTGCCATCGCTCGCTCCCGAAACGACGACGTAGTAATGGCGGCGGTTTCGGTATCTCATAGTTGCTTGACTGACTTTCGTAAAGGGTCTATTTCTCTGCCGTTTTTCGTGGTTACGGACACCGCCGGCTCCGCCATGTGACAGTTAATGCTTTCGGATTAAAAGTGGATTTGTTTTCGTGCCTAGATAGCTCGAACATCGCAACATCGACCGTGCCGCCGCTCTCCAGAGCGGCGACACGGCCGATTTCTTTCCCGCGCGCTGGCGATAGCGCGCCAGCCGATTCCTTGAATCCGGCGCGCTGGCGGCGCGGGCACGCAGCGCCATGGGGTGGCCCTCCTTGAAACTGAGGAGCCGCGGCCATTGGGAGCCTGGTTCCTTGAAACTATGACGCGCGCCAGCCAATGGGACCGAAGCCGAAATCCGTCCGATTTTGGCTTCACTGCGCTCCATTCGGAGTGGGGAAACTATAGGTGCCGTCTGGTTAGGCTTTTCGCGCGGCTTTAAAGCTGGCAGCCATCAGATCTCGGCTTCAAATGGGGGAAGGGGTTTAGGTGCCGTTTGGCGCGGCTTCAAAGCTGATGACGTCGGCTCGCCCCATGGGACAGTTAGTGCTTTCGCATAAAAAGCTTCCGCAACGCATCGCACAACACAAGAACGACGTGTGCAAGATCGATCATGAACGCAGCGCCGTCAGGCTAACGCAGCTAGCGGCGTTCAAGGAAACCTCGGTAGAGGTGTTGATCCACCCCAAGAACAGGGACAGAATGTTGCTTTTGTTTGAGCGGTGGGGACGCAAGACCATTATATTATTCCAAGGTTGCGATGATTCAAACAAATTGTTGTGTGTATTCTTATACAGCCGGAAGTTAGTCTGCCTCAGTGGGCGTCTGGTGTCTCAGCTGTAGATGAGCAATTTAGCCAGTGCAGTACAACTGCTAGGCTGAGGTCTTTAACGTGCACCGCGCAGTTAGTGATACACGACCGCACGCCGGTACGATGCTCATCCAGTGCGATGATTCAAGCGAGAAAAAAGTAGCGGACGGATCATCCCATTTTGTAAATATAGCCGTCAATGCCGATGGTACCGACGCTTGCAGATACATGTGCCACAGAAACTGTAGCTCAATTTGTTTAGAACCAACTACTGCCTCAGAAATATTTAACGTGATTATGCACTTAAAAATAGTAGTAGCTGCGACGCTGATGGTATGAAGATCCGTCCAATTAAGTATGTTGTTGATATAATGGCCCCCGTTTGAAATCATATGTTTAATCTCTCCTTAGCGTCTGGTGTATTTCCAATAAGGATGTAAGTAGCGAAAGTAACCGTTCTGTACAAAAAAGGTGATAAGAATGAGTTGGGGAACTACAGGCCCATTTCTATACTGCCCGTTTTTTCTAAAGCGTTAGAAAAAATAATTCATCGCCATTTGGTAGACTTTTCAAACAAACATGACCTTGTTACTTCCTCGCAGTTTGGTTTTAGAAATAATTGCTCAAATAAAACAGCCTTACTTAGTCAAAGAGAATTTATATTAAAAAACTTTGAAAGAGAAACTTGGTTCTCGGGGTGTTTTTAGACTTTACCAAGGCGTTCGATTGTATTAGTCATAAGGTCCTATTTAAAAAAACTTGAAGTTTACGGTATCCGTGGGCAGGCGCTATTACTTCTGCAATCTTATCTAGAGCATCGACAGCAATATGTATCCATCAATGGTAATTCCTCCACTATTAAGCCTATTACGTCAGGCGTTCCACAGGGTAGTGTACTAGGGCCATTCCTTTTTAACATGTACATAAATGATATAATTAACGTCAATAAGGAGGCAAAATTTGTAATGTATGCTGATGATGCAAGCATATTTTTTCCTCCGAAATCGCTGATGAGCTAATCGATATGGCTAACTTATGGCGAATTCGGGTGGTCAATCGCCGGCGAGCCAACGCCGGCGGCACAGGCACCAAAAACCGCGCCAGCGGCGCATCATGTGACCCTCTCCACCCGAACACAAAGCGCCTGCAACGGGCGTTTTCGTTTGCCTGGGTCGCGCGTGAACTTTGTTGACTTCTTCCTCGATTATTTTATGATACAATAGGCACGCTGTAGGCATCACCAACATATATTCGGACTCCGATATGGGTAAACAAATTTTAATATATTTTGTTTGGATTCCTCGAAGAAATGTTGCCATCTAACAAAAAATCCCAGAAGGCTCACCAGCGTCACTGTTTATATTCCATTTTCTTGTTATATTTTTTTTCCGGAATCCTCAGCATTTTCATTTGGCCCAGCCCTTTGAAATAGTAATGCGCGTTCAAGTGTCGAGCTGCAGCACTATCAATACATATTTTTTTACAGCGGTGTAATAACACGCTGTGTCCCATATGAAATTGATCTTGCGCAAGCTTCCTTTAAAATATTGTATCTTTATCTCTGTTGTTTTTGCTGTCTTTTCTCGGACCACAGAGGGGTGCCTGTCTCAGTGGCTTCGTTTTCTATTCGAACCCGCTATCGGTGAGCATTGTTTCCTGGTTCCCTTTCCCCAATCGGATGTGACGATACCGGATACAGTCTGGCAGACAAGCTGCCCGACTCTTGAAGCTCGGGCAAAAATTGTGCCGGTAAATTGCCGGCACACGCCCGAGAAGCGCCACCCGAACGGCGCGCACTCGCCAGCCTTTGACCACGCGAACGCCCGTGCCGGAGATATGGCAAAATATTTTGCCGGGAAATGACCACCCGAATTCGCCATTAACTTTGTCTAGAATTAAATATTGGGGTGATAGTAACTCGTTGACAGTAAATAGTAGTAAAAGAAAAGCTGTTATTTTTCGTCCAAAAAATAAACCTGTGGTGGTGTATAAGCTTCTCCGTTTTAATTCGTCTCGAATTGAAATAGTCAGTTGTTTTAAAACTCTCGGAGTATTTTTAGTGAAAATATGTCCTGAGATGCCATATGAACTATATTATTCCAAAACTAGCTCGTGTGGTAGGGATTGTAAATTGCTACCGTTACATATTGCCAACAAATGTGAAACCCTGGATTTATAAATCCTTGTTTTACTCCCACTTAGCCTACTGCTACCTCGTTTGGGGTACATCAACGTTAACTAAGATTAAAAAACTGTTCATACTACAAAAAAAAAAATACTCGGAGGTATAGGTAATCTACCTTTTGATTTTCACACTGCTGAAATATTTCAAACCTATAGGATAAGTGATGTTCACAAATTGTATTCATATCGACTCAGTACCAGTTTTAAGAGTGAAAGAATAAAGGGCACACGCTCTTAGAAAATCTTGCATTGTTGGAGGAAAATTGACCAGTGTATTCTACTCGTCACGCGGAGAAGTGGAAGATGGTTACTCAGCGAACGAACCATGGCTCTCGCATGCTTCAATTTACTCTTCCAAATTTGTTAAATACTTTTTGCAGTAGTAATGTTTCCTTGAAAACTTTACTTTCAAAGACTTGCGTGGATATGTTTGTACATGATGCATTCTTTTCATAAAACGTTATTTGTTTTGTTTTGCTTTTCTGTTAACAATACCTTCAGCTGCTACTTGACGTGATTTTCATCTTTGTTTCTCGATGCTTGCCGTTGACTACAGTAAGGGGACCGAGGACCAGCCAAGCTGCGTGCATCGCAGCTTTTTTTCTCGGGCTCCCTCATCAAGATTGATGAAAATAAAGATATTATTATTATTATTATTATTATTATTATTATTATTTAGAGCACAGTGGCATGTACACTTTAGAGCACATTGGCATGTACAAATCTATATGTATGCTTTGTGTGTATCTCTACATGTACCTGTACATATGTCTATAATGTTTCTACCGGTCCACTGTGATTCTACTATCTCTATCCGTGCCATGTACAAAGTGACTGACTGCCCGCCGCCTCCCCTCCCCACCACGGACAACTATGATTGTTTATAGGTGTTAGTTTGTTAACTAAATGTACATAATCACTTACTACCTCTTCCGGGCCACGTCCCACAAGTCTTCTTTGGCTTTGACGGGCCCGAAAATATCGAAAAAAAAACATGAAAGCGTAATAAATATTATTATTATTATTATTATTATTATTATTATTATTATTATTATTATTATTATTATTACCAGATATCATCTTCTGGGCGTCTTAAACTGTGCTCTAAAGATTTTTTCTAGGCCAGTGATGTGATCTTTATCATAACTCAAGTACTGTGGCAACTTTACATGACCTGTGCTTCATTTTTAATGTATTTTGATGTGTGTATGTGTACTTCATGTAATGGAACTATCCACATACCAACAACCCTGGACACTAACTTTACTAATGCTTCAATGTTATTTTTTCTTAAAACGCGTGTGTGTGTGTGTGTGTGTGTGTGTGTGTGTGTGTGTGTGTGTGTGTGTGTGTGTGTTTTATGCTGATGCACTCTTCGCATTGTTGAAATTAACTGATTTAATAACTCTCACTACTGGTGGAAGAGTTTAGCCACACAAGCCAATTCTGGCTTCGGCAGACCCGAATGCATACTTCGTCGCATCCGAAAAAATAAACCATTATTATTATTATTATTATTATTATTATTATTATTATTATTATTATTATTATTATTATTTAATTTAAAAAAAGATTATTTAAATCTTTTGTCTGAACATGGAATTGACAATGTTATCACTCTACTCAATAAGAGAAGAGCTGTTGTCTGGGAAGCTGGTGGTGTCCTGCATCGACCACATAAACGTCACGGGCTCCTGATTCCACAATAAC
>JAZHYW010003003.1:0-10008 GCA_037355805.1 Ixodes ricinus
GCCGCTGAAGCTCAATTAACTCGGCAACATTTATTAAGCAACGTGGCGACGTGCTCGAAAAACGAAACCGAAAGAAGAGAGTCGAAAGGGCGGAAGCTTTCTCCCGTCTGCCTGGAGAAGGAGGAAAACGTCTCGTTCCTTCCTTCTTCTCGTGTCCGCTTGGGGGCGCGTCAGTAGATGGGAGGATAATGCGCCGTTGCTGCCTTTTTCTTCCTATTTTGTCTTAGTGTGTAGGACGTTTCCAATTACAAACAAGGGCAAAAAAGGGGTCTAAACATGTAGGAAGTCTGTGAAGAGAAAGCAATGTGGCAGGAATTCATAAAAATAAAGAATTCATACAAAAGATTACAGGTGAGTTTGAAGCACAAGTCGAGAATTTAAATACACATTTCTCGGATCAGTGAATCAGTGAGGTGGGGCAACCATCGCTGACGCCGATTTGATCACAGACGTGGGGGGCCGTCGGAGGTTGTGCAACGTTGCCTGGAGTTTGACACGACCCCCGATTCTATCGCAGGCTCTCTTGCCATGTCCAGTTGCAGAAAAAATACACTTCGCTGATGTGTACGTGTTGCTCTGTAGCTCGTGTAGTAGGTACTTGTTCTTAAAGTGAATTGCTGCACCATCCCTGACGTAGGTCACATGAACATACCCAAATTGTATTTCACTACTGTCCAAACCGTTGTCATATAAATTAAGCTACAGACAATCTCATTCAATCGCAATTTTTTTGTAACATCTTTTTTTTCGTTTTTTTTTTTTGGCGTTGTGCGGTTTTTTACGGTGGCGGATTTATGGGCGACCCAGGTTCAGGTTCTGCCGCGCCCTACCTCCTATATCACGTTACCTCCAAGGTTGCAGACTGATCTATTTGCAAAGTCGTTCCGGTTGCTCCCTTTACGTCGCGTAGACGGATACGCTATACATTGGCTGTTTAAACAGGTACCGCGAAGCATGTTACAGGGTGGCGCCTGTCGATCGCTCCGGCCCAAGGGCATTTTTGGGTCGGTTGGGCAAGAATGTATTACGAATTTTCCCTTCAAAACTACCGTCCACCTCTGTGCTCCCAATTTGTCTTTTCCTGACCACATCGTAACATTTTTACGCTTTTAAATAATAATGAAAATGTAAAGAACGGGTATGTGCACGCCCCATTTATGGCAACCGTGTTAGCGTCAATTTGGCCATATTTCTCGCTTTATAACTTAAAATGCACATAAGTATTGCATTATGTTTTTGCAGAATTTGTTAGTACATATTGTAAACATTAATTTCGGAGAGCTTAAAGAATACTAAAGATGGCCTTTTTTTAATGATTTTTTAGATTTTTTATATTCAGTTAAATCCCTCTGGGTGACGAATTCTTGTAAATTTTTCCCGCTAACCAGGACAACGATATTTCATGCGCAGATGAACTATATACAGGGCAACACACTGGCAAAGTTTGAAGACCTTAGCTATTATAGATACAGGGGGAAAATCTTTAATCCAGAGCGTTATTACCCAATGTGCCGTGTTAGCGATTTTGTTTCTCAAAATAACGACCTTAATAGTCGGTGACTGATACTTTTTGTCAATGCTTCCTATGCCTAATTCTTCACTAAATATCTCTAGACCCTTAGCTGGAACAGTTTTTTGGTGGAAGCCGCCCGAAGTGGCAACATCGCGCGATATGCAAAAAGCGCTCGTGACTGAGAGGGTGCTTAAATTTTTTTTTTCGCAAAGACACCTTTTTTTTTTTAGGACAAGGATTGGTGGTATTCTTCTGGGCATGGAGTCAGCAAAATATATATATTATTTTTTATCAAAACTAAAAATGGTCACCGGGTATGGTTGTTCGATGTTATCTGAAAACGCCTTATGTTCAACTACCAGCACCTCGTTTGCGCCGTAACCTTCTGTTCAAGTTGGTGAGACCAGTGCCTCCTGTATTAGTTACACTATGCCTGTCCACTTCTCTCCAAGACGCGCGCAGGCCCGATAGCACGAACCAGAGCCCAGGGACGAACTAAAGGGAGACCGTCGCGGATGCAGCGCTCAGGGGGTGCAGCTGGTCAGTGAAGGGCTGCGCCTGCCCGGTGTTGGTGACCCTAGTGACGCCATTGGGTTGCGCACAAAAGAACTGTCGTAAATTTTCTGCTACATCCGTTCAAAGACATTTCGTCTGATTTGGAGCTACGCGCATCTGAAGATACATTTACTGTCCACTGGCTGGTGAAGCGGGATTATCTTAAACGTTCCATCGAAAACACGCTTAAGCGGATGGGACAAGGAAGCCGTCATAATAAACATTGTCTTAGAGCAAGGCCAGCAATAATTCAGTATAAAGGCGTTTCTGAGTCAATTTGCTGGGCCCTCGCCCCTTTAAACATCCAAACAGCTTCCAAACCTCATCTTGAACCACGTGACCTTGTTTTTAAACCCCTTCCCCTCGAGTTCGAGTTTACTGTTGTTTATAAACTGAACTCGTTGCACTCGTATGAAAAAACACAAGCGGGACGTGGCTACAAGGGCAAAGACGGAGCTGGGTGACCATTTTTGGACAACGGCGGGTCACAGATTTGTGTTGGAAAATGAGCCGGCCTTGGCGCGCGAACAAAGGTGGGGTCCACGAAGATACTTGGAGTCACAATGCGTGCGGAGTGATACATCAGCTTGTACCTCCAACGGTGGCCCCTTTCTGAAGTTCCTGCCTGTTGGCTTTAGTGATGATATCTCCTGTACGGCAGATGAAACGTATGATAGTCGGTGCAGTTTGTTTCAACATGATGAGACACGGCTTCTGGAACATTTTTGTGTTCACACGACTCTTTCTGCGAATGGAACCGGTGAGAGGATATACTACTTAATCCAAATAGTGGGACTAGGGTAACTTTAAAGGATTGGAGTACGGAGACGCAACAAGCAAGTACACTAAAGGAAGTGATCAATTTGTATGTCTCTTCTACTTGCCTGTTGTCTCTTGGTGCTGCTCTCCTCTTGGGTTAAGCCGGTGAGTAGAGAAAGTGCCACACAGCCGACTAGAGATGGTGTATGGCCCTCAGTCGTGGCAGACGACGGTGGAATACTACACTCGGCTCCGCTTTAGCTTAACTAGGTTAACCCAATGAGCACCAAAAGCTACGGGCCCAGTGAGCCTGCACAAGCACCGGAGCGAGGCACGTGAATTCAGGCGGCTGGCCCTCCCGGGGATCCTCCATGGTGCCTTCGCAAACGCATCGCTATTCACTGTCTCGCAATTCGCAACTCCAACGCCCTATAGGTGGCGGGGCGGTAGTTCCAAGATGGCGGAAGAGACGGGGATAGATTCTCCAGGATATCCTGTGCGCCTGCTCGCTGACGCTGGTCAGCGCGCTAAAAATGATTTATTTGTCTACAAATGCGAAGCGGTTAGGGAGGGATCATATTACAGGAGACGGAGATGCTAATGCGCGTTAGGAAAACGAGCATGTTGTTATTTAAAAGTTGCAGAAACCTCAAATTGCGAAGCTTTGTGGTGAGCGAGCGCGTTTTAGGCACCGGCCACGTTACTGTTTGTGGCAGAATATTTTTGAGGGTGATGAAGATATCGTGTTTGCGCTTTACCTGGCCATTAGAGCTCTAAAAAGTGAGCCGCGAACGGTGACCGTCAAGCTTCGGAAGAGCAGCGTTCACAGTATTGATGTCTTCGTGTCACAGGCTCGCAACTCGCTGCTCACCGTCTCGGTTTTAGTGTATTGCAACACGTGATCAAACTGCTCTCTGGTTATTGATAGGAAGTTTGTTACCGCAGGCTACCGTGCGGTGTAGCATTACAACCGCAAGCTCGCGCTGCGCCTCTGAAGCACAATTTTCAGTGCGCTCCAGGAGCGTTGCCGTGCTCATCACTCAAAAAATATATAAAAAATGTTGTAATCTTTACACCTCTTGTCACATATACGACACTCCAAAACTTCAGTTCGCCGTGCAGCCCACTGACGTCAAACTGACGGCCCCAACTTTTACGAGAGGCTTGATGACGGCGCAATATAAGATATTAAACAGCTAAAGTCATTTACATCAAAGAGTACCGAACTCTTTGTCATCAAAGAGTATCACGAAAAAAAAACACCGAGGTTTTGCAGTAAAGCCCAGAAAACTCCGATTACTTTTTTTTTACAGTCATTTACACTTATTTAAGCTATTTTAATAGGTTGCACAACTCGGCTATCAAGCCGCTCGTGAAAGTTGGTAGCGCCGGTTGAACGTCAGTGCGCTGTACGTTCAACTGAAGTTTAGGGGTGTCGTGCGCTATGCAAAAACTGCCTCTTAACATAATCGGCGTGTTGTAGGGGTTTTATTTATTGCTCTAACAAAAATAAATATTTTAATATACCGTACATTTTTTGTACCGTGTTATTTGCAACATTGCGGTCCCTCTGGCCAAAACTGCGCGTTCTAAGCTCTCGATCATCACGAACGGCTGGCTAACACAGACATGCTTAAAATGCTTCGAGCATTTCTTTATTTGCTTTGTAATTACCTGAAAGCAAGTACGGGTATTCTGTCTTTTTAAAGTGCTTGGAATAAATGGTCATGTTCCTTGTAACGGCCTTAAAACGCGAACCCATTCCCGATTTGTATTGCTCGACATACCGTTGCGCGACGAGTTTTCTCCTACTTATGGCAAAAAAATAGACTTTCTGTAGACCGTACTATAGAGTTCTTCATTATTAGCGGGAGCGTTTGCCGTCACGTTGAGCACAGATTGAGCTGGCGGCCATGCACAAGACCAAAAATCCGCAGCGTATGCGATACACGAAAAGTCCCTAACGAAATTAGACATCCCGGTCCTTCGTGCAAGGATGTTGCAAGGCGGAGCACAAGAATTCATTTTTTTAACGCGCTCACTTTTGTCGTTAAAACGGCTTCACGCATCAAGGCCGACAGTCCCTGCCACCGTTTCCGCGCCGCCGCCGCCGCTGCCGTCCCCGCTCCTCTGGTTCTCCGTTCGTCCGCGGGAGGGCGAGCGGCGCGCTGGAGTTGCGAATAGCATTTAAGAAATGCATTTTGTATTTATATTGCTGTATTGCGATACAATGTTTTGTTTATTGTCGTTTTAACTTATTTCGTAATTTTTAAAGAAACACATTTGAGGGTGCATTACTGCTATCGCGGTTATTATCAGGGACCTATATGTATCTTGTTAGAATTTTTGAGGAAACATTATTCTTCGAAACGAAGTTCAACTGAATGGATAATTTGGTACCTATTCATCTTGAAACAGCGCGACTTGATACAAACGAAGAAGAAAAACTGAACTTCTCTCTCCCTCTCTCTCCATGGCTTGCGTTGTTCCAGATTACCTTTATTTCCCCTTTTTCGAGTCGAGAAGGGCGGAGGGCACTGTGAACGGGGACGCGGAGGCTTTGTTATAGTGCAGACCAAGGTTCGTTTGGGACGTTTTTTACTGTTTCCCCTGACCTCAGGTAGTCAAGAAAACAAATATTAGCGTGGATTTTAAAAATAGAAAGCGCTGCCAGCACGTGTAGCTCAGAGCTCTGGTTCGCGTAAAGAAGACACCGGTTTTGTTTACCGCAATTACCGCTGAAACAGGTGCCCGGATATGACAAGAGCATGGTAACGTGTCGAGGCTATTTGGAAGAACACGCAACGCGCGCTGCTAGAGTCTCTTCATACGCAAACGCGCTTTTACTTGAGTGGTGACATCTCAGCCATTTTTCCACCCAATCGCTTTTTTTATGTCTTTTGAAGTGCGCGCAACCAGGTGTCATCCAGCACGAGCGCGTAGCCTTGGCTCAAGCTTCGACGGAATTTTACCGCACAAATCACGCACCAAAATCTCTCCCCCCCCCCCTCCGAAAAAAAAAAAGAGAAACACCAACAAAACATTTATCCGTAGCGGCATCCGTAACCGAACTGTTATTAAATAGTTTTAGTTAACCGCTTTTGCAGATCCGCGATACGGCACGCTGGGTCCTCCGGTACGCACTGCGTGTATGCGAGTCTTCTGCGGTAGCGCATGCGCAGTTCGTGCCGGAAGGCCGATCGTTCCGTATCGGATCTGCAAAAACGGTACCCTAAAATTATCTATTATTTTCGGTTTGATATCCCGGCCATTCAGGCTTTCAAATCCTTTGAGAACTACTGTCTGTTGTCTCCTTTTTGCGTGCAGCTCGGCTCTCTGCTGTTTTTGTCTTCAATCTGGCGATTAGTCGTCTCGTAAAAACCCCGAGACCTCTGTATTTGTTGTCCCTTTATTCAGCGCCGCATACTGAAAACGACTTTATTTTCGGGGCTCGATATTTCGCGATTTTCGGGAATGTTCTAGGGACACAACGTTTTGCGGTTAAGAGTGGTTTACTATGTATTCCTTAAACCATACGGTGATATATTCGCGAAATCTATTTTTCGCGATCATCTTCGGAAGTTGTTAAAATTTCAGCAGCTCGCCAGTATCTTCTGTTATGTTGTCTATATAACATTTCATCATATATGATGAAATGTTATATAGACAACTCGCTGTGCTAGGCCATTCTTCGTAGAAGAGAATAGGCTCGAGTCCCTCCTCGCTTTCCACGCGTTTGTGTTGCGTGTTGCTGCCTCTATCCCTCGACATTGACCGGGGGAGGGGGTGACTGGGTCGTAAATTTCGGAAAAAGGGGGGGGGGGGGTCGATAATTGAACATGCTGTCGTCCCCCCATCAAACGCAGGGGGCGACCGTACTCCCAAACAGCGGCGTAGACTTTCCATTTTCCCGGTGGGGGGGGGGGGGGGGGGGGGCAGGCTGAGAAGTTTTCCGGGCTTTTCCGCGCAATTTTTTTTTACACCGGCAATTATCAGTAGTTTATTTTAGGGGGTACATTTTACAGCGTATGTATATCACCATGTGTCCGTCGCTGTGCGCGTTATTTTGTTTACTTGCCACTACTAGACGCTCGTTACATGGCACGTAAACAGCGTCTCGGTAAGGATCATGGCCCGGAGGGGAACTCTGCCCCCCCCCCCCCCGGATGTCACCAGGGGGAGTACGAGCCCCGATGCCCCCCCCCCCGCCCCCCGTAGTCTACGCCTATGCTCCCAAATACTTTGTACCCCCGCCCCCCACCCCCTCTCACGGAATTTAAGCTAATGCAAGACGCATGCCACAGCTAATCCCAGAGGACACCCATCCTTAAAAATAATAATAATAATAATAATATCTTTATTTCCATCTGCAAACCGAAACTTCGGCTCCGTCCGGCAACATTGGCCTCGGGCTGCCAAGTACATGGCCATCACGTGGTACGAGATGTCACGTGATCCTCGGCCCAACGACGGGCGAGATTGGGGCGGGCGTGTGGCAGGCGCGAGTGTCGTCTGCACCGCACTCTTCGCCACGTTTTGGTATCTACGGCATTCGACGACGTCTGCACAACTGCGGCATAAGTCTGCGCACGTGGTGTCCGTAGTGTGGACGAAACTCCGAGAGACATCAATCACAGACGGTGAGACGACGACGGTGGTTGTGACGCGGAAGACGGCGGTAACGGTGGGACCACGGCTGGCGTCCGGACGGCTCCCAGGAAGCGCGTTGCGCAGGCGCGTTACGCCAATCACGTGGACACCGCTGAGCGCCGAGAGGCAACGTTGCTGACGTCATGCGCTACGCTCGCCCGGAGAAGTAAAAACAAGCAAAAGGGGCCATGATGATGACGTTTAGCTCAATGTTGGCTCCGCCCATGCCGTAGCCCTGACTGTGCTGTTGGTTGCGCGCCTGAATTCGCCCGCTCGAGTCAGCCGATTTCGGCAACTTGGCGAGTTACAAAGTTTGCCGGACCGTTTAAGAAACATTTAGACAGAACTGCGTCGTAAAATTTGACGCGTGGTCTTCCTAGGCGATACTGAAGAGGACTGCATTGTTTTTTTCAAAACCAAAAATAAAGCGGTAATGGAAGCCGACCATAGCCAGTGATACCCTTTAGCACGCCAGAGCTCGTATGCTGTAGGGGTTTTGCAATGCGTATAAAACACAAACATAAGGCACGACCATACTTTTTTTTTGTAGTTTAGCTGTCTAAAAGTTTTAGCAGGTCGTTTCCACACGAACGGTTCGTCCTCGAACGCATCGGCGACGCCACTGCGCATGCTCGCGCGAATCGTTCGGGGCGTCAGGAGGCTCTTCTCGTTCGTTTCTCCCATTCTGGCCTCTGGAGTCGTCACCGCAACACAGCCAGCACCGTTCACAACAAGTGTGAAAAAAAAAAAGAGATGGCGGTCGGTTTGGCGATTGTCTTCGCCGACCCAGCCGAGCGTTAGACTTAGGACAGCGCAGGGTTGGGCAGAATATTTCAAAAATGTATTTGGAAATACAAATACAGGGATACATTAAAATAGTAGCTAAAATACTGATACTGAAATATATCTGTAAAAGTGTATCGCGATACGTATCGGAAATACATTTTAAATAGAGGCAAAAAGTCTTTGGAAATACAAATACAGGAATACATTTAAGGGAGGGCAGAAATACAAATACAGAAATACTGATACTGCAATACCTTTTTAAATTTGTTTGAGACACCAAATGAAATGAAGCTTGAAGTTGGAAGGTTTTGATCCCGAAATTATTTTCCCTTAGGCTGGCACTTTGCCTTGAAGGTAGTGATTTCGGACGACGAAGAGTCTCAGTGGGCTCAAAAAAACGTTCCATCAAGGACCGACCGCGGTCCCTTTCCTGACATCTTGTCTGTCTGACGAGGGATGCAAAAAGACTTCGACCTCTAAATAAATTCTATGTCATTCTAAATCCCATCAGAACGTCACCACGCCCCTGTCCAATAAGAACGCCCCCTGTCAACAATGATCACATGACGTCACGGTGGAATGAACTGGTATTCGTTATCTGTAGGTAACGTGAAACTTTACCTTGAACATGAAACTCTACCACGCTGCTGTATGAAAGGACAATACGTACTTTCGTTGTAGGTTACCTCGTTGAAGATCGTGCAGGCAGTGTCATTTGGAATTTTCGAGAATAGTGGACCACCTGAAGCATCCTGGAACACATGTCTTATCTTCTGTTACGGTTTAAAAAGCGATACGGTCGGTGGCATCCCTGTTGTGAAGGTCCTTCCTGCCAACCCTCCACCACCGACGCATGGATTGCAGTCCTCAAGTTTCGCCTTGCATAATCCAAACAGAGACATCGTGGATTGCGACCTGATATTGCCCGGCACAGGTGCGAGCTCTCCGAGAAACAGCGCGCTCAAGACGAGTCGTCAGGTGTACGAAGTCTGGGGTCGGTCGGACAGCGAGGCCACGTCTGGCCTCCTTCCTGGGTTTCGGATCACCAGAGCAGCGGGTCACGTTCACGTCGGCTGATGACCTACCCTTGAGCCGTGAAATATTACAGGCGCAGCTGCAGACGGATTCGAATGTGTGCTGAACTTCACTGCGTGAGTCATCCTACTATTTCAAGTTAACCACCACCAGGCTCGTGCAGCAACGGACTGTGAATCAGCTTTGCCGGCTGGGTGTACTGTGTACGCTAAGGCAAGAGAGACGGTTAGCAGCGGGCGTTGGATGCCAGCAAACAATGACTCAAGAAACGCCTACCTAAGTACCTGCGGCACAAGATGCTCTGACTCCACTCCTGGCACGCCACCTGGTTCGAGTCCCCGACTACGCAACACTTCTCAGAAGAGAGAAGCGGACGCATAGAAAAATAGTTTGGAGAATCGGAAGGAACCTTGGTCAGCATAGTAACAATGCTCCAGCATCTCCTTGACACTATTAACCTCCAAAGTAAAAAAAAAAAAATGCGTTCGGATATTTTTTTTTTTGAGGGGGGGGTATTTTTTAAGAAATGTAACGAAATACATTTCATTCTGATTGTATCGCGATACAAAGGGACATTCAAAATGTATTTCGATACAGGAATACAGATACTGGTGAAAAAAATGTATCGCGATACGGAAATACAGATACGAAATGTATTTCTGAAATACTATCGCGAAACATTTGTATCACGATACTGCCCAACCCTGGCC
>JAZHYW010003004.1:0-17129 GCA_037355805.1 Ixodes ricinus
TCGATTGAACGTTCGTGGAGTTTTCTGGTGCAGTTCAGATATACGCGTGCTTCAACGAAACAGACTAATAAACAATAAATGTAACAAAAAAAAAAAACACATTTTTACGTTTTGGTATAATGCCCTTCACTGAAGTTATGCGCGCAGTTCGTTGTATAACCGTATCTTTTTGACCCGGAGTGCAAGTTATATTTTATAACGAAAACGTTTTATAACGTAGAATACGTAAGACGTTTCTAATGCGCGAAATGCTCTAGAAGAGGGACTGTTGTGACGGCGCTCTAGTCGGTTTAATGTATAGGTCGCTCGACGTGATCCTTGTGACGGTGCGTTTTCAAGCGTCAAGCTTTCCGAGAAGCAGATAAAGAAACACGGATTTTTTTCCGCGATTGTGAACTAACGCATACTATATTGTCGAGGGAGAAAAAAATGATGAATGAGCAGCGATCGTTGTTTTTTCGTGCGCTGTGATGCGCTGATATTTGCGAATCCGCCGAGCGACCCCTTGTTTACAACCAGACGCGGCAGGTGGTGCCAGTGTCATTTTGTACGCTCTGGCTAGATGGCGCAAGCCGCCACCCTATTAAAAGAGTTCAGCCACAATTTTTCATTCATCCATCCATCCATTCATGTTACGCGTACACAACAAACGCCTCGGCGCAGTGACCTAGTCGTGACGCTTCCAATTTGAGCACACCCTAATAGAACTATATAGGATACCGGAAGTCAGAAAGCCGGCCGTGGAATCGGCGACGTGTCCGTGATCGAGGCCGTGGAAAGCGGCCAAGGGTGGAGAGGAAAGAGCAGCAGGCGACATCGGCTCGCCGCCGCCAGTTGTTGAGTCTCCCACGAGAATTAAGGTCGGACTCGCAAGGTGACGAATTTCCGGAAGGCTATTTCATTATCGTCTACGCTATAGTCTGACCGCCGTACTTTTCCCCTTACGGGACGTTTGCCTATCTTCCGCGCGTAACCTGGTCACGAATCAGTGTCAGGTTTATTAAAGAGAGAGAGAGAAAATATATATGTATTTGGACAAATCGGCAAATTACGTCGTCTGCTCCACAACAAGAAGCAAAGAGGAAAGATATAAAGAAAAAAAATCAGAAACAACGTTAGAAAAAAAAAACTTGAATGTAGTGTGGGAATAGCATATCCAGGTCGAATCTAGGCATCGGAAATTAATGCATCTATTATGCAATCTGGCACAAAAACACTCGATGCTCCAATTCGCCTAAGCACTCGACCGAGTCACTGCTGTCGCGTTGACGCGATACGCGTTTGCTCTCGCAAATGTCCCCCAAATTTTTTTATTTTTTGCCAGGCAATTTATTATGGTGTCAGGAGACTACCCAATCAATATTTTGCTACAGCGTCACGTATATATTTAATAAAGTCAAAATGCGCAACTGTTCGAAACCGAAACCGAAACTGGACTGGGGAGGAAGAAGAAATATAGAGAAGGATAAAGTTACCAAAAATCACGTGGCTGTGCAACCTTTTTTTTTTTAATCAACGTATTTGCAGTTTATTAGAAGCCACAAAAAGTTGGTATGCTATTTTTTGTCTATTTGTAGTATTGAATGTGTAACTTCGACGACCCATGGCTTTGATTATCTTTGGTGGTTGTGTTTAAACCATAGAAAACGGCCCGTGACATGCATGGAGAAGAGAGCGAGCGCGACTCAAACCGGCCAGTTCTCGATCGGCGGTTTTCGGGTGGAAAGAAAACGAATTTCGAGCCGCAAATTGTGTTCTGGGTGGTTGGACTCTCATATGTCATGTACAAATAAAAACCTTGGATAGCATAAATACGCTGTCCGTGTCCCTTTAAGAGTCCTACTGAATTGCAGTTTCCTTTAGAAAGTCACATATACCGTTTGATACTCGTTCCTGTTTTCGCGTCCTGCTACTTTCGTTTTCAAAGTGTTCACAGTCCAGTAGAATATCTTCCCCTTAATGTCGTGCCACAGCCACGGGTCGACACGGGCGGCGAGAACAGGCTTCCTATATTGTCTGGGACTGTAAGTCATGCCTCTGACGTCACGCCAAAGCGATGGCGCTGGCTATTGAACGAAGCATGCTTCGCGGATGCTGTGCTTTCCATAAAAATCGGTTCTGCGCATGCGCTGTTCGGCCTGTGCCCATGGCACAGCTCACGTGTGCACACGCGCTTGTTGACAGACCATGATGGTGCATATCGACTATTAATATTCATAGTTGGTGTCAAGCGTTCTCTTGTCGTTTCGTCTGCTTGTAGAACCACCGATTATGTAAGGAATTACGTTTCAACGCCGTAAGCGGAACGAAAAAAAAAACGTTTTTCATATGAAACGCAAGGTCATCTGACGCTTCTGGCGGATACAAACCACGTCGCTTAGCTATGCTGTTTCGGTGTTTTGGTACGATATACATGTTCAGTTAGAATGGCACCAACTCGTTATAAATGCGAGGTATATGTTTTGAGCCACGTGCGAGCATCTTCGTCTTACAAGCCATATGATGTGGGTGTGACGTGCCTCAAGTAACGCTGAAAGCTCTATTATAACTTGATCGCCGAGCCCCTTACGTGTTTGGAGCGGAGCATTCATCGATTGTTCTTCGTGCATCGACGCACTTCGATCCGCCGTAGAGGTGTCCGCGGAAAAGAAGATCTAAGCTCTTGAGCGCGGCAAAAGACAATGAGAGCTGCACGGCACGTTCGGCGGCGGACCCGACCGACACTTTGCCCAGAATGCGAAAGAACAATGGCTGGAATCCGAACGCTGTGATCTTTGGAGACTGTATATACGATGAAGAAAATGTATCTCATCTATGCAAAATCTCAACGTATTCCTCTATGTGGTGTCAACGGGGTGCCTTTCCGAAAGCTATGCATTGCTTGTTCGCGCCTCTAGGAAGCCTAGATTTAAGAGAAGAAGCAACTGAAACAATAGAGAGCATTCGCTATTTAATGAAAGACGACTGTTGCGCGGATTGGTCGCAAGTGCGTTTGCGTCGCGCTGTTGTGCGGTGAGGAGGAAAGCGGCCGAAGACGCTTGCGGACGGCCAAACGCTTTCAGTCACCATCTCGTTGCTCGTCATTTGTAAACTGGGCCCATAAACCACCTGACCCCGATCGAGCAGTTGGAATCACTTTGAAATCTAGGCACACTACGCGATGGATGAATGGATGGATGCATGACGGCTGTTCCCTTTGAATCTGTAGATAACTTGCGCCACCTAGCCTCTTTTTTTTTTTTTTGCTTCAGATTAATATTTATTTTTAATTGGACTTCGTGAGTCGTGGATGTCAGTCAGCGGATGGCTCATCAAAAATATTAACCCACTTGGCCCACCCGTACACTTCGCTGCGCCCGTCGCGGCCCGAGCCCGCCGTCCCCCACTGCTCTTCCGGAAAGGGAGAAGGTAAAGAAAATTTACAAATTTTACAATTATGTTTAAGCGACTCTAGAGGAGGCGACGCCAGCTAGTGGAAAGAACGTGAATGAGAGGAACGGGACGCTTACTACCTGTCCAAGCGTGCAGCGAAAACTGGCGCGACCTGACGGCGAAGATGTGAAACAGGGGAACGGGGATTAACATATGGACGCCGTTTGAAGCCGCGAATACCACGACGTTGTTTTCGAACTAGAGGATCGCGACCGACACACTCGCAGATCCACTCGAGTGTGCCGAGGAAGGACGCGCTGTTGTGCTGTCTCTCTCGACGCCACGTAATTAAATTTCAAGTTCGTATCCATTAAGTGGTAAGCGTTTCCTGGGAAGCGTCCTTGGATGCGCAAGTAACGACGGTGCACTCGCACTGCACGTTGTGTTTTGTTTCCGTCTAATGATCCACGAGCCCATCGCCACCTCTCTGAATTAAAGCATTACAGCGGACGTATTAGCATAGGCATTATACTGCGAAATAAATGTTGTTTAAAATGGTTCTGAGAAACGTATAGTATTTAAGACGTCCACCGATATAGTAGTCGTTTATTTTTTTCTGCTTCTGGATTACACAGCGCAAGGAGAATGACGCATCGAACGAACGTTCATTCAGAGGGTGGAATTTGAGTGAATTAATCTATTTTCAAGCTTAGATATACAATTAATTGATTTGGTAAATTCCACTGTCCAGCAAACAAGGGTGTGTTTAGTTTTGATAGCAGCAAGCCATCGGTTTGCGTAATAGTATTTCCTAAACTTGGATCTCTTATTCAACCTCCGCATGTCAGACATCTCGGATGAAGAAATATAGCAATGCGGCCCAATCTACTCCTTTGACGTATTCAACGATATTATGAGTATTACCGAGGTATCCTCGCAGAACTGGAGAAGGTAGAAGAGGAAACGAATCCGAGAGGTGTGAATCGTGCCTCAAAAACATATTAGCGGTGGAGAAAAATTAAAAAAAAAGTGTACAAAAGCGCGTGACGTAGCTAACGTGCGCTGACGTCATACCATCTGTGACGATACCACAGGTATTCTCAACTTCCCAGAGGTCTCCGACGAAAATTTCACTGTTTTCGTTCGGAATATTTTTTTTACATTCTATTTTAGTGTTTAACATTTTTTTCCCGCTGTGTTGTAAAGTGGTGACTCATCTCTTTTTCCTTTTTTTTTCTGGTGTGGTTCTTTTCTTTAGTATAGCGGAATCTTCAAGCCGAAGTGGCACTGCTCACGCAGCATACAAAAGAGATTACAGACACGATGACGGGATGATCTGCGGGCACGCCCCAAGCATGTTCGAATGTTTCCAACATGGCTGCAGACTCCCTTTTGTGTTGTGCATGAGCAGATTGCGACCGCGGCTTTTGTGGAATCGGACGAAATTAGTTGCCGCGCCTGTAGACGACGCGTTCCGCGCAGGAGCGTGCCTCGCCACTCTTTGGCGTGGCTTCTCTCAAGGGCGTCGCACAGCACCGATAACACGGCGCCAATCTTATAGATAAAGGGACGCGCCGTGGACGGGGGGAGCGATTCCGGACTGCTCCCGTTAAAGCTGTTGCTTCCGGAGCTTCGCGCTATTCGCGACTCCAATTCACTATAGGTGGCGCCACTCGTTTTCCAAGATGGCCGGTTTAGTGAGGGTCGGAGGTGCGTGCCGCTGCTGAGCCTGTCTAGTTTGCTGGCTTCACTGAGCGACACAAATTATTTCTGGTAATACTAGGGAGCTAGGGTGTTATAAGCGCAGGTCACCTCTTTATCCTGAAAACAAAAACGGTATTTAGCGTAATATTTAGGCCAGGAGGTACGTTTTAATTCCGGAGCAAAACCGAAACTTACCTTTATTTTGGATTTAATTTCTCGGTATCGGTCTTAATTTCAGATTCTTTCATAGCTCAAAATGTGTCTCACACCGTAATTATTTAGTTAAAGAAGTTGTTCGCGGAAACGTTCGTCCCTTTAAAGACAGGGTCTTTCATACACCTTAGAGGTAACATATTATGCTGTAGTTGTTGAAAAATTCAGTGCGGATATTTGTGCGTTCTTGCTACCTTTTCTGGCTCACATAATTGTCATATGAAACAATGAACTGCGGGCCTTTCAATGGCTTTTGGGGTATTTAGAAGATTAATTGCTTTAATATCTTTCCAGAAGAAGAATGACAGAATAAATCCAGTTTATACGATATGTTCACAAAACGCATGAATTAAGAAACGCTGTTCTCACTCAAAAAATTCAAAGACGGAATCCGAGTGAGGCAGCTGAAGTTTGCGTGTTTTTAAAGCAACGCGTGACGCATGAGTTTATATTGCATCCAGCGTTAGACTGTTAGTCTATCTTGATAACGATGTCAGAGGTCTTCATGTGATAAAAAGAAAACAAAATGACACCTTTCAGAAAAAACGGTAATGGTTAAATGGCGTATTTCTGTGATCGTAGCGTTAATTGCGGGCATACATTGCCGCAATTTGTATTAATAATAATATAAATATTAATATTAAGATATTTTAATACTTCATTTTCAAGCTCGAAAATAATTGATTGCTTATATGATCTAATTTCAAACACGCGAACAAGTATGACAATCTAAAGTGTACTAATTATCATCATTGGTGCCAATTGCAGCATTTTTAATTACAAAGTTATAAAATAAATCAAGTCTAAAATCAATGACAAAACCCTAGCTAATGTGAGAAATTCATGTAAAATTAGATTACTGAGGATGCTATTAAAGTAGCGACTTTTGACAATCGGCAAAACTTCCAAAGTCGCCGCCAATATCCTTCCAGACCAAATCCCCCCCCCCCCACACACACACACACACAGAAAAAAAAGGATTATTTTTTTAATTATTATTCTTTTTTTAACATTCATTTCCTTTCGTATTTGTTTGCCGTCGTTTTGCCATCCTCAGCCTTTCCAGTTCGAAGGAACGCCTACCTGCTTGCGCATCTGCTCACTGCAGCACGTTTCGTTGGTGTTGGAAAACGGTGAAACAGTAGTGAGTTCTAGTATTGCATATACGAGCGAACGCAAGCGCTGTGTATTTGCGTTAGCTTTGCATGTTCCACGCTGCGCGTGCGCGGAACCCGAAATTGCGGTCTTGGGTCGGAGCATGGCAACGATGCGCACGCGAAACGTGGAGCAAGCCACCCAACGCAAACGCACAGCGCTTGCGTTTGCTTCTATGCGCAATACTCAAACTCTCTAATAAGGTACAATCCCATACCGGCTGCAGCACCACATTGGGACAGTAAAGAGTGTTGTTTGCATTCGGAAACGACATTTAGCGAGCCATGATCGCGAGCAGTTCCGCCGTGCCCGCTGAGCAGGAGAATCGGGGGACCCTCACTAGAGCGCTTCCCGTTTCCGCCGCGGGAGGGCGAGCGGCGAGCTGGAGACGCGGAATTGCAGACAGAGGAGAAAACCGAGATAGGCAGAGTTACTTTCGCCGCTTGCTCTATGCCATATACTTTCCTTTTGATATGTATATAAATAAATGTGATAAAATCCCCCAAAAAATGCTCGTTAGGACTGGAAAAAAGAAAAGAGTAGTGAAAGATGTTTATAATTCTGTGTTATGCCGAATTAGAGCGCAGCTCTTGAGGAGGAGGAGGGGAGGGTATGCCTCTTCTCCTCTTCTGCTCCCCTCCCATTTAGCGGGAAATGTTCGCTAACTTTAGATGGGAAGCAGAGAAATGTTTTCGCAAAATTCGGCGGGGAAATTTTTCCGCTACATCTAGCGGGGACACTTTTCCGCTAAGTACAGTGGGGAGCTTTTTCCTTTAAATTTAGGGGGGAAATTTTCCCGTTAAGTTTAGCGGGGGAATTTTATCATGCAACGCGCGGTTACGCGTGGTTGCATTATTCCTATAATGCAATGCGCACGGTTAGGCCGACGGCGACACCGCTAAAGCCGGAAACGGGTGCCTAAGAGCTGCGCTTTAAAAGTCCTACAGTTTGATTACCGGAAGAACCTTTAACAATACAAAATATAACAAAAAATATTTTTAAGAAAATTGAGAAAGCGGGAGAGGGGTAGTATTTTAGTTAGTGTCGTCGTTAGGGCGTCGGGTCAGCGGGCCTTTGCAACTGCGGCCTTTGGGCGCTGTCATCTTGCTGCTGGCGTGTGTATATCGTCTGATAGTCGAGCCTGGCTGGATGGATGGCTGATAGTAACGGCTGTGCTCTTTTTAACGGGAGATAGCTCTGCGCCACCGAGCTCAGGAACAAAATAGAAAGAAAACGTAAGATTTTACCGTCTCCCCCCCCCTCCCCCCCCCCCCCCCCCCCACACACACACACACACACTCACACACACTTCTTCTGGAGCTACTTTTCTTTCCCATCTGCATTTTTGTAGCTATCATCAGGCAGTAAGTTTGGTCCCTCAGAATAAGCTTTTAAAAATCGGGCAAAAAAAAAAAGAGCAATAAATTATTATTTGGTGGTTGGTTCATTTTCTGGCCTACCGTTTAAGTCCGTCAGATCTTCAACCAATTCGCCTACAAACAATAACGCAATCTCTGTCGAATAAGAAAAGGCAAAAACAACAACAAGCACTACCGCAGTTGAGAATAGCGGACGATGATCTCCGATATTCTCACTTGCGGGCCGGGGCTGAACGGAAGCCGTTACGTCACAAGAACACTTAGCCACGTATTGCTTCTGACGTCACGCTTTTGTGCAGTTCGCGCCGGCGAGGAGGAGGAGAGGCGAGGAATGCGATGACGGGAGCGGAAACTCTCGAAACATGTTTGATCGTTGCGCAACGTAAATGCATGGCCTCATAGTTAGGAGAAAGTTCTGCCACTACTCTATATGATTGTCGTGACCGAAGTAGTTGCCGTTTAAAATAATGAGCCGCAAATGCGAGAAACTGCTTCACTCGTTTTGTCTTAGAGCCACTGTACGTGACAAGCTGCTTCGTCCAGTCCGGATATTTCCCAGACCCGCCTAATGTACGCTGCTGACAGGAAGTATTGCAGTCGGTGTCGTATAACCATTCGGATAATCACATATCCACAGCATTGTTTCAGCGCACAGACTTGTAGAGGCTCGTTATTACTTTTTACACTATTTATACTAGACTTAACTGGTCGTCGCGGTGGGAATCTCTGGTGCGAGTGCGGAGGTTTGCTCGCACCCTTGTCGCGTGACTTTTTTCTCGTCTTGTCTTCGTGTATAGCTGGTCACTACACACTCCCTAGCGTGGCTTCAGGTGCGCTATATTTGCGGGGTGTTATCTTTCGATGCAGCGTCGTGTACCAACGACGTAAAAATTGTCGCAGCGGGTGTGCGCTACAGAAAGCCGGGAACACACGTCGGGACACATCAGGGTTATCGGGCATCAAGAAACGAACCGGACGTAATTGAAGTCGGAACGCGCGCACGTTTGTTTGTACACAATGTAACGCGGGTTGGGAATGGACGTTGACCCAGATTTCCGTCATGAGAAACGTGCGGTGTCGGACGTCGTCGAAAGTATGCAAAGAAAAAACGCCTGCGCTATTGTGACCGGTTTCGACATCTCCGTGCCCCCTGGTGTCCGGGTCGGTCTACGCCCTGCGCAAACGCAGCCCACACCTCCCAATGTTCTTAGCCGCTTCCCCCAAGAGCATCGGCCCAAGCATCTCACGCCCCGTCCTCGGCTTGACGTCCGAATAGATATAGGTTCGCCGTACGTCAGTTGTGGTTGTTGTCTTGTTGTTGGGCGTGCGTTTTTTGTATGCGGCCTATAGAAGATTCAGTGCATAGCTGAATAGAGGCCCACCCCTGTAGCTGACGATGGCCACGCCTTCCGCGGCGATAAAACCAAACATATAGTGGCGATGCGTTCTCTGTCATATCCACCCAATGCCCTTCATTTTGTTTTTTATTAAGTATTAGATTTTCACGTTTTGCTGCAGCTGTACTTTCTGAGGGAGCTTTAGAACACTACAATTTACTCACTTGTGAGAACCATGTGTCTGTTTCAGCACAACACTCGAAGAGCCAAACACCGCAGTACGCACGGAGGCAGCTCAGCGAATGACGACGCCAACATATGTTTAGACCAAAAAACGCAGTCTGAGTTGTGACATTAAGCAATGCAAAACGTCACGCTTGCATTGCTTAATGTCACAACTCAGACTGCGTTTTTTGGTCTAGACATATGTTTCGGCATCGTCATTTGCTGAGCTGCCTCCGTAAGTTGTGGTGATTGGCTCTTCGAGTGTTGTGCGGAAAGCAGACCCACGGCCTTTTTTAAGAGTGTAGGTACTAAGACCTGGTGGGCCAATCGCTGCAGTTTGCGGAGCCCGCGCAGCGAATGACGAGGCGCACGCAGCACTTTGACTGGAAACCGTGACTTTGCTCATAGCAAATGTTTCACTCAGGAAAAGATACACCAAGGGACTCTGACACAACAATGACACGAGTAGGGGTGCTCTAGTATAGCCTACCACGAGTTCAGGCACGGGAACAAAAAAGGAAGGCGCGCATCTCGCGCACGCGGCGTTTTGTCTCCATCATAGAGTTATTATAATGCACGCTGAAGCAGGAGGAAAGAAAATATGGTACAAATATGTATTTCCGAGCGTCTCTACTCACCGTATAGTTTGTTTTATCTTAGGTCAGGGTACAGTCGAAGGCTCTGAACAAACACAACCACAAACACGTACTAAAAGCGCAAGTCATGGGACGTTTCGCTACACTTGATTCGTTTAGTCGATGAAAGACCACGCACACGAAGATGGACGAAAGGCATAATGTAGCGCCTTTGACGCTGGTTGGTACCATTGGCTGGTAGCAGCGGCTGCACTTTTAATTAAGGTGAAACGAAGTATTGAGATTACCTCGTCAAACGGCTCTGGCCGCTTGATGAGCTGGCGGGTTGATCGCCGACATCGCCCAGATTTCCAGATGATGTCGGCGATGTGAGGAGCTAAAAGTTGAGAGAGAACATTGCCGAATTGCAGGATGACGGCTACTGTGATAAGACAGAACCAGGGACTTGTACTACTGACGAGGTCACTTAAATATCGTGTCTGCCGCGTGCCTTCGTGCCGCCTCTCACCAGCGCGCGCGTGTCGAGCTTCACCGCTTTACACCGGAGTGCTAGGTGCAGCGGCTGACATGGGTGAGCTCCTGGGATAGCGCGATGGGCTCAGTAATTATGCTCGGTACTATACCAGCTCTACTTTTTTTCTCTTCTTCTTCTTAATGGTGGGTTTAGCTTCATATTTAAATATCTGCTCAAAAAATGCAAGACTATACCAAATGGTTGTTAAAGGCCGACCTACAAAATTACCTGCGGGAGAAGAGGTTTCCTCCTTGCCACCCAGAAAGGAGGGAAACCCTTCCCTTCCACGGAGACTGGCCTGACCCGCCCTTTTCTAGAGGAGGAGGAAGGAGGCGAGAGGGGAGGAGCGAAGGTCGTTGGGGGAAAGACTTTTCTGAGACGCCAGAAAGTCTGGTCGGTACCATTCTTGAGTGCTTGTGCGTATGAGCTGCGTGCTTTGCCTGCCTGCCTCAAGTGACACAAACGCACGTGCTGGGCTGCGGAGATCGTGGCGCAGGGCTGTGAAAAGTGCCGACAACTTCAGAATCGCCTTCAGCGTGGAGCCGAGGTATCTCGTGCCTGGCCACCCGACGAACGGCGGATAACCCCTTTGCTCCGTTCGACGGCGACTCGCATTCACGTAGACCCGCCCTTCCCAGGGGAGGAGGTTCGGCAGGAGTGTTCGAGCGGGTGGGAGCGGTGGTCGCTGGGGAGCACTCGCTCCCTACCCTGGTGCAAGACTGGTTGAATAAGTCGGCCGTTGAAGGTTGTTCCCGTGCAGTTGTCGATCGAAAGAACAGCGAACTTTGACTTCGCTCTGGTTCCAACGCCGCGAAGGAGCAGCGTCACTTGCACAAGCGGAGGTTTTCATAATATTTTGGGGTGGCTGTCTTGGCAGTTTATAATATTGAAGTCTTGAGCTTGATAGGTTCATAAAACTATGGGGACGTATTTTTGTTAATAGGCGAGCTGGTTTTGCAGGTATTTTATGGAACTTATAGACACCTGCTAAATAAACTACCGGCTGTAAAAGTGCGAGGGGAGAGAACCTTTATCCCAACTAAAATGTGATTCACTTTGCATAATTTGTTATTAGTAACCATTGTGAATGGAACTTTCTTTGACTAGAGCCTTAAATTTCTAAAAATAAGGCTTTGTGTGTGCTTTGGCGCCCTACCTATTCTAATTACAAAAAGTAATAACTAATATGCTCTCATGATCAAAGCGGAACCCCAGTTATTATCGAAGATAAACTCATTTAGCGATGCAATCACTTTATTTTTCATTTTCAGGTGATGTGCTATCAGATGGTTGCATCTGCTCCAAAAGGATCAGTGACTGCTTCAAACCAATGTTTTGCCTGCTACATAACCTGATATAAAAAGTCGAATGCCGCTTCCATCACTGGGTTCTGTTATATTTATCTCTTGTTGATGTATCTAAACAGCGTGAAATAAGTAGTCACGTGTGAATCGTGGATTTCGAGTTCGAAGCTTATAGTGGTTTCGGCCGAATATTGCCGAATCAAATATCGAATAGTTTCTCCAATCCTTTCACTACTGTTGCACCATGCACTCTAAAAAAAAAAGAAAAGGGGTATGAGCATACACCTTTTTATCCCATATAATGCACCCAAAACCTCAGTTCGACGTAGAGTGCACTGTAATCGAACAGACGGCTCCAAATTTTACGAGGGCTTGATAACGGTGCGATATAACTTCATGAAATAGCTAAAGTACGTATCAAAGACCACAGAAAGAAAACACTGAGGTTTTGCAGTAGGGCCAAGAAAACCCGATTATTTTGTTTTGTAGTCAGTTACACACGTACATTAGCTACTTTAATAAGTTGTACCACACGGCTATCAAGGCTCTCGTAAAATTAAGTACCGTCAGATCGACGTCAGTGCTGTGTACGTCGAACTGAAGATTTGGGGTGTCTTATATGGGACAAAGCGTGATACACCCTTCTCTGAGAGTGTGCTTAAACGAAAACCCCAGGTGAACTCGCGGAAGCCGTTCTCAAGCTTCCACTTGTTCATTTATAAGCTAATTTTAATCTAACTATATTAATGGACTGTGACCTCAGAAATGTTGATGTCTTTGGATGGCAAGTGAACGACGGATTTCACATAAAATTGAACCTACAAAGATACAGAACTATACCTAATTGAGTGGATTTAAAAATCTTGCTATATGTAAATAATATTTCTTCAGCCTACAAATTTAAAACAAAGCAACCAAAAAAAAGTCACGATGATTGCGGCGGGTTTTCCCGTTGAGTGCGCTTCTTAAGGTGTATCCACACGACGGACCAAATTGCTGTTTTGGTCCGCGGGCCGCGCATCACGTGATCTTACGTCACCGGTTTTCGAGGTCCGCCGGCAGTCCGCGGCCCGCGCTTCTGAGAAATGCCAAGCGACTTTTCTCGCCCGGACCTTGGCGGCGGACCGTGGCGTTTTTAGTATAATTGAAGCGCTAAGTCTGGCAACAAGCTGGCTGTTGACCGCCAACTGTTGAAGACGAAGAAGACGAACCTTTTGTTGTGCGACGAAAAGAGTTGACTATGCAGACCAAGATCTTTCCTGCACATCCAGGGCTTCATCCAGCATGCCCTTTTCGGTTCACTTAAGTCCTCCTCGTCCTCAATAGTCAACGCCAGGGCCACCGCGGCCAAACGTCTCTTTCGTTCAACCTCATCTTGGCTCCTTACAAATAGCCTCAAAGCAGCTCGCTGCATGCGTTTGGTGGAGCTGTGAGGTCGAGGTTAGACCGGCCCGTTCGCTCTGTCGTCTGCTCTTTTGGTCCGCCGTGTGGATGCTCATTGCAGCCGGACGGCCCGCGGGCCGCGCATCACGTGATCAATCGGTCCGCGGCCCGGTCCGTCGTGTGGATACACCTTTACCGAGCACTGTTGCAATACGGAGCTCCTCCGCAGTGCGCGCGTGCCCGGTAAGAAGCGCGCTTAACGGCGACTAACTTTCCGCGATCTACACTTCGAAAAATACCAACATCTCAGTTCATCTCGAAGCGAATATCGAGTAGTGTATTATTCGAACATACTATTCGAAATATCGACTATTCGCATAACCCTAGAATTAAGAACGAGCTTATTGGTGCCCGAAAACAGCTCGTCGTTCGGCCGTCCTTGACACGGACCCTCTCATGTGATGGAGTTGAGATCAAGTGTTTCCGCTCGCTCACTATTTACGTGCAGCACCATCACCTGAGTCAGTCGCTTTTGTGACACGGTAGCTCCGAGGTAATTCTTGATACGCCGGTGTCTGCTGAAACTTCGTTCAGCCGATGCCGCTGCAAAGCAAATTGTTGTGTGTATGTTTCTACAGCCGGAAGTTAGTCTGCCTCAGCGGGCGTCTGGTGTCTCAGCTGTAGATGAGCAATTTAGCCAGTGCGGTACAACCGCTAACCTGGGGTCTTTAACGTCCACCACGCAGTAGTGATACACGACACCGATGACGCTGGCGCTGTCATTATAAGTGCTGCAAGGCGCATCACCTCAGTGATCATCTTCTTGACCTTAGGACTTGTCTGCTTAGAGCACTGGCACAACTCGGGTACAGAGCCGATCGGACCGCTTGACAGCGAGTGATCCATGTTCAGCTGCCTTCAAATGCTTTCCCCGTAAAAATCAGCAGCTTGTGATCCTAAATTCCTTTAAATTTCTTCCGCAGTTTGTAACTTTTTTTTTAATAGCGCACAAAAATTATTTTTACCAGTTGTGCCCGACTCCGCATGCCTGGTAGTTTTAATCGCCTTTCAAGCTCGGTGCAAGCACAATCTAACGCGTTGTAGGACTACTTCCGAAGGCCTGTCTTCGGGTCTAGAAATGCTGGGGGATAGGGCTCGCCACTGTGTTTGAACCCTCTTGGAGGACCGTATCGCGTGGTCTTGTTTGAAGTGGCCTTTAGCTTATGCTTCCTTGCTACCCCCCCCCCCCCCTCCCCCGGTACGTTCGTACATCTTGGAAACCGCTCTCCTTTCTTTACCTTATCAAGTGTGCTTCAAGGACCTCCGACGCCCTTGGTGCTCCTTCCCCAGAAGTATCTGGCTTCTCCAGCGATGTTGCAAGTGAAGCAGGCCCTTATACAGGCGCTAGATGTCCGCGTTTTAACGAGCGCTCTCGCGACTTCATTTTCATGCAGTGCCGAGTTGCATTACTTCGTCAACGGGGCGATCGAAACCGAAACCAGGCCACTCTTCTTTATGGCCAACCAGGTCCCATGATGCAACGCGCGCAGTTTTGCGTGCAGGGAATTTGAAAGTAGTTTAAACTCTGATTTCATTGAACCCTGACGCAGCATTTGTGTAGAACCGTGCCCCGCGTTGTCCTCCTTAGGGCGGCGCCGAAAATTCAGAATTACGACCCTACCTTCTTATCTACTAGCTGATATCGTAGCTCGACCTCTGCTTAGGGTGTTCCCAACTCCAGAGAGCCTAGATTGAAGAGAGGGTCCATCTCAAACCAGAGGGTGCGTTTGCAGTTTTAATGGCGGACGCTTCCTGCGGAGATTGGGCGCAAGTGCGCATGCGCTGCGTTGTTGGATGACGAGGATGGAAAGCAGGCGGAAAGGCGGAGGCGTTTGCAGACGATCAACGCTTTCGGCTCCTCGTCGCAGCTCGCATTGCAAACGCGGCCAATAAACCACGTGACCCATATCGAGCAGTTTGGCACACTCTGTAATACAGGCTCTCTACGCAACTCCAGGGATGCGACGCCACCCAGCGGAAAAGATCTGAATGAAAGAAGCGTGGAGCCAACGCCTATGCATCGGCACTACGTGTGCTAGCGTATGCAGCGTAAACTGGCGCGGCCTGGCGTCCGAGATGGGAAACGAAAGAGAGGGATGAAATGAACGCCGTTGGTGTTGCGAATCCACTCCGACTATGTGGCCCTTGTGCACCGCCGCCACCGGAGCAAGGCCGATATTGCGTCCACCCACGCGCTCTCGCTCGCTATGCCAACAATGCATGCGGGGGATCGGTCAAACGGAGCGCGTGGTTGCCCAACTTCCTCCGCGGATTCCCGAGGTCTCTGCGGTGCACCTCTGCGATGACTACACTCGGATCGGGAAGGTTACGTCGTGCGACGCACAATGCCAAGTTTACGGATCACCGGATGCAGCTAGTCATTTTAGAAATAAACTCACGACTACAGCTCTTACAAAGAAAGTGTGTTATCGCAAAAACACCCGTCCTACGCACTAGAAAAAAAAACAAAAAAAAACGCCTTTTGGTTTATTTTTTGCAAAGCACGTGGGGGGCGTGCAGCTAATGGTGAGGCGCAGAAAATCGGTTTGATTGGAGAACGCCATCTTGGACAAGTGAAACGGTCCTGATTAGAGAGTTTTAGTAGATCGTTCTGATGGCGGAGTATCAGGTATCGTTATCGGAGTCATCGGTGCGATCTACTAAAACTCTCTGCTGTTTTTGCGCAGATTGCGTTTTCAATCCAGGCCGTCTTTTGGTTCTTTTCTTTCCCTTGCTGTGCTTCGTAGAAAGACTGGCCCAATGCGTCATGTCTGCGGGACCGGGAAATACGCGGGTATTTCTGAAGTCTGCCTCTATCCGTGCACTCCTTTTTCTTTTTTTTTTTCACGGTGTTTTTTTTTTATACATACTCTATGGTGTTGTTGTTGCGGTGTACATCGAATTTGGTATTAATGTCGTCTTCATTTGACATTTTTTGTGAACGTTGTGGATCACATTTGATTAGGTGAAACATCAGTGATGACTAAAGTAGAAAAGATAAAAGACCTAAGAGTTCAGACTTAACACAGGGAATGACGGTGATTAATGGATAGGTAGGGTACATCCGCTTGGGTGTCAGTGCACTCTAAACGAAATTCCACCTTTACGTAGGGGCCAAAAATGAAAGTATTTTTGATCTAATAAGAATGATATATCAAACCGAAGGTATTGGAACAATATTCTTCATAAAATTATACGGCTAAAACCGAAGATATGGCTTTAGGATACTCTCCAGAGCACACCAGAATCACGTCAGAAATGTTACTTCGTTCGATCGTAAGTTTTGCACCGGATGCGAAAAGCAATAACTATGAACCCAGAAGTTTTTAACAACAAAAAAAAGCGGGGGGGGGGGGGGGGAAGGTAAAGGACCGTCTTTCCTTATGAATACAACAACCAAACGCGTTAGTGGACCCACATACTTCTATTGCTCAGTTGCGGCATTTCAGCAGCACTTGCATTAATTGCATTTTGCGGTAGGCGCTGGTTTTTAGTTCGACCGATTGAGGTTTTCTAAGGGTTGTGATGAGGGGGTGGTGCACGAAAACACCCGATGTCAAAAGCCCCGTGTCAAATGCCCCGCGTTCACAAGCCCCAGTTTCAGAAGACCATTGCACGAATCCCCCGTGTCAAGTGGTCTGGTCCTCAATTGCGGGTCCATATCGCGTGAGCGAATGGCGTTTTAGCAAAGAGCGGTCATTTGAGCGAGTCGACGTTTTGGCCAATAACTGTAACGCGTGCCAGTACCCCCCCCCCCTCCCCCGCGTTAGTCGCCGCCCCGCGGCGACTGTACCACGGCGGCTCGTTACAAAAAAATATTAACGCACCTGGTTCGCCCCGCAAACGCCGCTTCGCGGCGGCCGACCATTCGCTAAAGTGTCTTTCGT
>JAZHYW010003005.1:0-13847 GCA_037355805.1 Ixodes ricinus
CCCCCGTCCACGGCGCGTCCCTTTATCTATAAGATTGGCGCCGTGTTATCGGTGCTGTGCGACGCCCTTGAGAGAAGCCACGCCAAAGAGTGGCGAGGCACGCTCCTGCGCGGAACGCGTCGTCTACAGGCGCGGCAACTAATTTCGTCCGATTCCACAAAAGCCGCGGTCGCAATCTGCTCATGCACAACACAAAAGGGAGTCTGCAGCCATGTTGGAAACATTCGAACATGCTTGGGGCGTGCCCGCAGATCATCCCGTCATCGTGTCTGTAATCTCTTTTGTATGCTGCGTGAGCAGTGCCACTTCGGCTTGAAGATTCCGCTATACTAAAGAAAAGAACCACACCAGAAAAAAAAAGGAAAAAGAGATGAGTCACCACTTTACAACACAGCGGGAAAAAATGTTAAACACTAAAATAGAATGTAAAAAAAATATTCCGAACGAAAACAGTGAAATTTTCGTCGGAGACCTCTGGGAAGTTGAGAATACCTGTGGTATCGTCACAGATGGTATGACGTCAGCGCACGTTAGCTACGTCACGCGCTTTTGTACACTTTTTTTTTAATTTTTCTCCACCGCTAATATGTTTTTTGAGGCACGATTCACACCTCTCGGATTCGTTTCCTCTTCTACCTTCTCCAGTTCTGCGAGGATACCTCGGTAATACTCATAATATCGTTGAATACGTCAAAGGAGTAGATTGGGCCGCATTGCTATATTTCTTCATCCAAGATGTCTGACATGCGGAGGTTGAATAAGAGATCCAAGTTTAGGAAATCTATTACGCAAACCGATGGCTTGCTGCTATCAAAACTAAACACACCCTTGTTTGCTGGACAGTGGCAAATTTTTGCATGAAAATAGATTAATTCGCTCAAATTCCACCCTCTGAATGAACGTTCGTTCGATGCGTCATTCTCCTTGCGCTGTGTAATCCAGAAGCAGAAAAAAAAAACGACTACTATATCGGTGGACGTCTTAAATACTATACGTTTCTCAGAACCATTTTAAACAACATTTATTTCGCAGTATAATGCCTATGCTAATACGTCCGCTGTAATGCTTTAATTCAGAGAGGTGGCGATGGGCTCGTGGATCATTAGACGGAAACAAAACACAACGTGCAGTGCGAGTGCACCGTCGTTACTTGCGCATCCAAGGACGCTTCCCAGGAAACGCTTACCACTTAATGGATACGAACTTGAAATTTAATTACGTGGCGTCGAGCGAGACAGCACAACAGCGCGTCCTTCCTCGGCACACTCGAGTGGATCTGCGAGTGTGTCGGTCGCGATCCTCTAGTTCGAAAACAACGTCGTGGTATTCGCGGCTTCAAACGGCGTCCATATGTTAATCCCCGTTCCCCTGTTTCACATCTTCGCCGTCAGGTCGCGCCAGTTTTCGCTGCACGCTTGGACAGGTGTAAGCGTCCCGTTCCTCTCATTCACGTTCTTTCCACTAGCTGGCGTCACCTCCTCTAGAGTCGCTTAAACATAATTGTAAAATTTGTAAATTTTCTTTACCTTCTCCCTTTCCGGAAGAGCAGTGGGGGACGGCGGGCCGGCCGCGAGCGAAGTGCACGGGTGGGCCAAGTGGGTTAATATTTTTGATGAGCCATCCGCTGACTGACATCCACGACTCACGAAGTCCAATTAAAAATAAATATTAATCTGAAGCAAAAAAAAAAAAGGGCTAGGTGGCGCAAGTTATCTACAGATTCAAAGGGAACAGCCGTCATGCATCCATCCATTCATCCATCGCGTAGTGTGCCTAGAATTCAAAGTGATTACAACTGCTCGATGGGGGTCAGGTGGTTTATGGGCCAAGTTTACAAATACGAGCAACGAGATGGTGACAAAAGCGTTGGCCGTCCGCAAGCGTCTTCGGCCGCTTTCCTCCTCACCGCACAACAGCGCGACGCAAACGCACTTGCGACCAATCCGCGCAACAGTCGTCTTCCATTAAATAGCGAATGCTCTCTATTGTTTCAGTTGCTTCTTCTCTTAAATCTAGGCTTCCTAGAGGCGCGAACAAGCAATGCATAGCTTTCGGAAAGGCACCCCGTTGACACCACATAGAGGAATACGTTGAGATTTTGCATAGATGAGATACATTTTCTTCATCGTATATACAGTCTCCAAAGATCACAGCGTTCGGATTCCAGCCATTGTTCTTACGCATTCTGGGCAAAGTGTCGGTCGGGTCTGCCGCCGAACGTGTCCTGCAGCTCTCATTGTCTTTTGCCGCGCTCAAGAGCTTAGATCTTCTTTTCCGCGGACACCTCTACGGCGGATCGAAGTGCGTCGATGCACGAAGAACAATCGATGAATGCTCCGCTCCAAACACGTAAGGGGCTCGGCGATCAAGTTATAATGGAGCTTTCAGCGTTACTTGAGGCACGTCACACCCACATCATATGGCTTGTAAGACGAAGATGCTCGCACGTGGCTCAAAACATATACCTCGCATTTATAACGAGTTGGTGCCATTCTAACTGAACATGTATATCGTCCCAAAACACCGAAACAGCATAGCTAAGCGACGTGGTTTGTATCCGCCAGAAGCGTCAGATGACCTTGCGTTTCATATGAAAAACGTAATTTTTTTTTCGTTCCGCTTACGGCGTTGAAACGTAATTCCTTACATAATCGGTGGTTCTACAAGCAGACGAAACGACAAGAGAACGCTTGACACCAACTATGAATATTGATAGTCGATATGCACCATCATGGTCTGTCAACAAGCGCGTGTGCACACGTGAGCTGTGCCATGGGCACAGGCCGAACAGCGCATGCGCAGAACCGATTTTTATGGAAAGCACAGCATCCGCGAAGCATGCTTCGTTCAATAGCCAGCGCCATCGCTTTGGCGTGACATCAGAAACATGACTTACAGTCCCAGACAATATAGGAAGCCTGTTCTCGCCGCCCGTGTCGACCCGTGGCTGTGGCACGACATTAAGGGGAAGATATTCTACTGGACTGTGAACACTTTGAAAACGAAAGTAGCAGGACGCGAAAATAGGAACGAGTATTAAACGGTATATGTGACTTTCTAAAGGAAACTGCAATTCTGTAGGACTCTTAAAGGGACACGGACAGCGTATTTATGCTATCCAAGGTTTTTATTTGTACATGACATATGAGAGTCCAACCACCCAGAACACAATTTGCGGCTCGAAATTCGTTTTCTTTCCACCCGAAAACCGCCGATCGAGAACTGGCCGGTTTGAGTCGCGCTCGCTCTCTTCTCCATGGTCACGGGCCGTTTTCTATGGTTTAAACACAACCACCAAAGATAATCAAAGCCATGGGTCGTCGAAGTTACACACTCAATACTACAAATAGACAAAAAATAGCATACCAACTTTTTGTGGCTTCTAATAAACTGCAAATACGTTGATTAAAAAAAAAAAAGGTTGCACAGCCACGTGATTTTTGGTAACTTTATCCTTCTCTATATTTCTTCTCCCTCCCCAGTCCAGTTTCGGTTTCGGTTTCGAACAGTTGCGCATTTTGACTTTATTAAATATATACGTGACGCTGTAGCAAAATATTGATTGGGTAGTCTCCTGACACCATAATAAATTGCCTGGCAAAAAATAAAAAAATTTTGGGGGACATTTGCGAGAGCAAACGCGTATCGCGTCAACGCGACAGCAGTGACTCGGTCGAGTGCTTAGGCGAATTGGAGCATCGAGTGTTTTTGTGCCAGATTGCATAATAGATGCATTAATTTCCGATGCCTAGATTCGACCTGGATATGCTATTCCCACACTACATTCAAGTTTTTTTTTTCTAACGTTGTTTCTGATCTTTTTTTCTTTATATCTTTCCTCTTTGCTTCTTGTTGTGGAGCAGACGACGTAATTTGCCGATTTGTCCAAATACATATATATTTCTCTCTCTCTCTCTCTCTTTAATAAACCTGACACTGATTCGTGACCAGGTTACGCGCGGAAGATAGGCAAACGTCCCGTAAGGGGAAAAGTACGGCGGTCAGACTATAGCGTAGACGATAATGAAATAGCCTTCCGGAAATTCGTCACCTTGCGAGTCCGACCTTAATTCTCGTGGGAGACTCAACAACTGGCGGCGGCGAGCCGATGTCGCCTGCTGCTCTTTCCTCTCCACCCTTGGCCGCTTTCCACGGCCTCGATCACGGACACGTCGCCGATTCCACGGCCGGCTTTCTGACTTCCGGTATCCTATATAGTTCTATTAGGGTGTGCTCAAATTGGAAGCGTCACGACTAGGTCACTGCGCCGAGGCGTTTGTTGTGTACGCGTAACATGAATGGATGGATGGATGAATGAAAAATTGTGGCTGAACTCTTTTAATCGGGCGGCGGCTTGCGCCATCTAGCCAGAGCGTACAAAATGACACTGGCACCACCTGCCGCGTCTGGTTGTAAACAAGGGGTCGCTCGGCGGATTCGCAAATATCAGCGCATCACAGCGCACGAAAAAACAACGATCGCTGCTCATTCATCATTTTTTTCTCCCTCAACAATATAGTATGCGTTAGTTCACAATCGCGGAAAAAATCCGTGTTTCTTTATCTGCTTCTCGGAAAGCTTGACGCTTGAAAACGCGCCGTCACAAGGATCATGTCGAGCGACCTATACATTAAACCGACTAGAGCGCCGTCACAACAGTCCGTCTTCTAGAGCATTTCGCGCATTAGAAACGTCTTACGTATTCTACGTTATAAAACGTTTTCGTTATAAAATATAACTTGCACTCCGGGTCAAAAAGATACGGTTATACAACGAACTGCGCGCATAACTTCACAGTGAAGGGCATTATACCAAAACGTAAAAATGTGTTTTTTTTTTGTTACATTTATTGTTTATTAGTCTGTTTCGTTGAAGCACGCGTATATCTGAACTGCACCACAAAACTCCACGAACGTTCAATCGAATGGCGTGTTCTCGTATTAGGCAAGCTGTGAAGTCTGAAAGCTGAACAACATAAGTCCGTGGAGAGGGAACGACAAAATAAATAATGTTGCCAATTAAAAAAAAAATGTTTTAAACGGATTAACAAGTCTATCGCGAGCTGAAGTCGCTGGCCTTGAGCGGTGTGCCCTGGATGTTACGTCATAAATTCTCACGTGAAGTGGGGTATGCGTGTCCTAGCACTTTCTTCCTTGTACACTCAACTCGCAAAAGGAACTCCAAAGAGTTAGGTCTCGAATCACGTATTATGTTAGGAGACACCGTAAACAAAACACTGAGAGAAGAAAAAATATAGAACGGAGACATACGTATACTATAGACCGCTGTGAGACAGCAGGCAACAGTGAAAGAAAGCTAGATCAGGCTGGGTTCAATGGCAGCAGACGCCATCTTGAAGGACGCTCCCGGTTTGTTTACGTCGTCCCAGTAGGAGTTTCGTGGTGTGGTGAGGAAGGTCGTGGGTGATATCCAATCGTTTCTGTTTCACGCGCTGAGAAATTCTTTCCCTCTCAGTAAGAACAGGAGATGGAGATTGATATGTACCATTAATTTATTATCAGTGAGAGTGGATTAGTTCCTTGAACGTCCTTTATGTGTCTTTGTGATGTTGTGAAAGGTAAGTGAGTGTTCGTGGCTACAGGAGTAGAAAGGCTTGCGGGTGCATCATCCTCTAATTCAGAGGTCTATTCCCGATCAGAGGTGAGCTTATGTAAGACGCAGTGCAGAGTTGTTGGCGATCCGGTGACTACGGGCCTACCAATTGCTGGTGGTTGCGCTCACAAGTTCTCTGACTGCCAAACTCGCTAGCAGATTGAAGACAACACGCGAGGCAGGTAGGCTTCACGTCGAGAAGCAGTTTTGCGAAAGCAGTGCCCCTTTCCGTTTGCTTGGATGGCGCTAGCACATCATCATGTGTAGACAGGTTATGTGAAAGCCAAATTTGATCATGTCGCAATTCTCACTGGGTTGTTTCTAAGCACTGCCAGATTCTAACATATGGATTTATTGTTTAATAAGCCGTTTCAAGGCCGAATAATTTTCACACGCCTCGTCGAACGTAGTTGCTAAAATGACCAATCCTTGGGAAACAGTTGCTACACGAATTAACAACAACAATATTGGGATATTGTCACTTTTAAATGTACTTAGCAGTCTGAACGCTGTAAACCTGCCAGGCAAGCGCGCGAGGCCGCAGTTTTACCCATCTTCCGCGTCTACGAACGCTACTATAGCCACACAAATAAAGCCATATTGAAAACCGCGATAGCCGCACTTTTCACGAATACCACAATATTCTATCTGCAGTGTATCAGGTTCACTGATCTCCACATCAAACGTGCCTGGCCAGGCCTGGCCACGTTGAACGGACAATCGCCAACCCCCTCGTATCTAACTTAAAATCTAAACATCACGAGAAAAACAAAACAAAAAGAAGTCGTTTTTGTTAATTTGGGCTATCAATAAACCACTCTCCATCTGACTTCACACAATAAGACGCGAACGTATTGTGATTAGTATTGCAACAATGAATCGTTTGCAGACTGGCACGTATGAGCGACGCGCGGTACCCTTCAAGATGGCGGCAGGGGCTCGTTGCCTTTTGCGTACGACAGGTGGCGCTCTTTTGTCTAGAGGGAGCGCCGTGACAACGCACTTTTGGCGCTGCTAGATTGGCTCCATCGGACTGTGGCGGCGGCTGCGGTCGGCCTTGAAGTGAAACGGAGTTTGCTCTTCCAGAGAGAGAGAATAAAATTGCCATTGAGCGGATATTCTATAGACCAGGGGCCCTAAACTTGTCAAACACAAAGTTGGAGCCGAAAGTTCGCGGAGCGCGCCGATTGGATGTCGGCGACAAAAGTGCTAAGTCATTGTCGCGATTGTCCAATCGGTGCGCTCCGTCAACTTCGGCCCGAACTTTGTGTTGACGAGTTTAGAGCCCCAACTCATGTTTACAAACAAAGCGGAGCGCCCTTAGCGGATGCCAAAGGCGCCGCGCATGCGCGATGGAGTGTGGGCAAGAAACTCACCGTCGCCCATAACCATTGAAATGCGATGCTGTCAACGTCGGTGTGTGTCCCCGTGTTCTTTTTAGCGTTAAAATTGCTGATTCTACGTCTTCCTGGCAATGTCTGACTACTTTAGCAGCCTCAGCGAAATTAACGAGGCTCGTTACACCGCAAAACTTCGCCTGAATAGTATGACATGTAGCGATTCATTCCGCATGGATGTCGCAGAATGGACGCTAAAGCCTGATTCGTTTTGCAGACCGAGCGACGTCAAGACGTCGCTCGGTCTGCAAAAGCCCGAACTGTAGCTGAGATGGTCGAAGTCGATACTGAAAAAATCGCAAGCAGAATTGAACCAAGTGAATCAGGCATAACAAGTCGGTGATAGGCACTGGTAACAATGGTCAACATCCCCTTGTATCTACTGTTTAAACCAAGCCTACTTACCCCAACCAACCTTCAAACGTAAATGTCTTTAAAGGCCTGAACTTACTTCTTATCGCAATTACCGGATCCGCGTTTGGTCTACGAATCGCTGTCGTTTGAACGAGCAGACGACAACAAGCAGAAACGTTTGAAAGAGTAGACAACAGTTCGAACGACCAGGCGGCCGTTTGAACTCGACGGACTGAACGCAGTCCGCAGGTGGTCCGTAAAACTTGGCGTTTTTCCCGCGTTCTTGTTGGAACAAAACAAACAAATCTGACGACCACAGGTATCCGTTAATTGAACCCAAAGTGCTTCCCACATAAGCGATCGCGGTCCGACAGCGTCTGACTTTTTTTTTTTTTCACGGCTACTGTCCACGTCCTTGGACGAACTGAGCAGGCGGAAAACACCTAAAAATTGACCTCCAAACCTTTCCCGACTCTTTTGGTACAGAGCTAGCCGCGGTGTTTTGACGAGATGTGATTTTGTCTGGTTTCTTCCAAAACAACGCAGGAAAGCACGTCCCGCATGGTGACTTCCGCCCACAGCCCCAGACCGGAAGTGCGCCCGACGCGCCACCACCGCGCCGTGACGTAACAGAGCTGAGTTCGTGTACAGTCCTTGGGTGAAATTTTCAACTTGACGTATTATGACGACGCCCGTATACCACCGTGCTCACACGATCGTTATAGAGCTGCTTTTTCTCCCAAAACTAATAAATACATCGAGTCAAAAAAAAAAAAGAAATCAGGATGTTTCTTGATTGTTACATCCAAAAGGCCGGGGGAAAAAAAATAGCAAAACAAAAGTTGCGTGCCCCGCATCTTTAAACAACGAGGTTTTGTTCTCTAGGCGTAAGTAGCGAGGTAACGAACGAGGTTTTATTCAGCGTCCTTTAGTTCTTTTTTGCTGTCCGGACGATAAACTAGGCACATACGCCGCTCAGACACGCAACCGCACGAGAGACGATGCGTTTCGAGGCACTTCCTGTTTGAAGGACGACACAAACTTATTTAGGCCACAGAGTCTGCGTGAAGACCGCCAGACTAGGCACCCTATGTACGCCAGACAAGCACACAATCGTGCAACGGGCCTGGCACCGCGCAAAGCGTCTCACCGCGACGATGGATTGGATTAAACGTACGAATCGCGGTTCCATTGTGTGCATACACCCCACTTTGACAACGATACGATGCACGTATACATGGTCATCTATAATCTTCCTATAGGCTATGGCATAGAATGGCTAAGTCTGTTTGTATTGACCACCGTGACATTGACTCTACAACTAATTCATATCGAACTTCCAATCAACCAAAAATATACTATCCGTTCTAAATGCCGCAACATTATAATATACGCAATACAATAGTGTGGAACACTGGACTGTGTCATTACTCGTATAATGTACTACTGCACTGATGAAGTAAAAAAGGAAAGAAAGCAAAAAAAACATATTTCACGTAAAAGAAGAAAAAAAGAAGAAAAATGGGTGCTGAAAGTAGGTAACGAGTTCTCAACTATACATTTCTGAGAGGACGACATAGCGCCCTCCCCAAGCCCTTACGAAGATCAAGACTGGCACTGGGCAGTTAAACTCGCTATACTATATAGAGGTATAACTTGCCTCAACCGTCATTAGACGAGCTTTTGTTCATTGACTGCGACGCTGCAGCGCCATGCCTCAGTCCCGTGGATAACCAACAGCAGCGGCAGCCTGCAGCAGCGTATCGAGGAAATGAAGTTGCATCGAGTCTCGGCGCATAGCAGCAGCAGCAGCTGCATGGTTTCCACAACACACGCACAGCAGAGCGGGAGAGCATTCTACGAGCGGCGCCTCACGATCGCCTGTGCAGCTGTCGCTCACGCGGCGCGTTGGGAGAGACGAGCAGCATTTTTTTGCCCGGTGCCGACGAGAGCTTGACACACCCTGCAGCCGTGAGGGCGACGAGCCTAGGTTCAGAACCGGGGTTTAGATATATGACTGCAAGAACAAGTGCGCGCCCTGGACGTGCTTCTATGTGACTTTACCACACTCTTAACAAATCTGGAACGTCAACTTTACCGCGAAGTACGAGGGGGATCCAATCGCTGCAATCTGCGGTAAAAACTCGGCAAAAAACGCACCAAGAAAGAAAAAAGTTTAAGCTTATGGGGGGACACTACCCAAGAGGGTCAACTTTTGAACCTATGGCTTAATATGAATGGAATTTACAGTATATACTGGCAGTTGCAAGGAAGAATGCAGAGCAAAGTTTCATCTGCGTACACGAATTGTAAAATAAATTATAGTCGTTTTTATCAGGAACACACCGACTTTGTTTAGAAAAACTATCGTTAGGAAACTTATGTAAAACCCCACATTTTATACTCTAGATCCGCAGCAGAGTGCCTGGAGAGTGCAACTGTGAAAACAAAATTTCCATAAAGTATATTTATTTTATGTTAACATCACAGTGAAAAATCAAATAATTTTTTTGCCTTTTATGTCGTTGACAAAATCTTAACGTATTTTATAAAAGACAGCCACAGAGTCAAAAAAAAAAATCCACGGTTGCATTGCTTGTAAAAGTGTTCCTAAAGTGAAATTTTTGCCAAAAGGTGGAACGGAGAAAAATGCAATCAAAGCTCCTACCTTTTCTTTAGCATCGGCGGACCGAAAATAATTTATAAAAAATTACCTATGCAGTGTAAACTAATGAAACTTTCTGGGAATACTCTCTAGATGTTGGTGGATGTAAATATGTCATTTTTCAACATCAACGTGTTTTGCAGAAATCTTTTCTTTTTCTTTTCTGGATAGTGTCCCCACTTTAAAAAAAAAACATTATCGTCTACATTGTGACACTGAGCATGGTATTTCGCATATTACCGGCCTCTTCATTGGCTGAGATCCTTCCCTAGCTTGCAGCGATTAGCTCTTCCAAGTGCTTTTCGAAAAATTACAGACGCTGCCTCGGTCGCACTCGAATACATCATCATACACGCTTGAGGCGTGTTTTTTCCTCTTATATACGACGGGTCCTGTCGCATTTGTCCTATATAAAAATTGTCCAGACTTCTTCGAAGCATATGTAGGAAACAAACCTGCTTTGAACCTGCTTGACGCGCGTCCGCAGACCAATTCTCCCGTCATTTCGTCTGCACCAAACACCGCGCGTAAGCAGTCTGCAATGGGCTTTAGAGTCCTTGCTCATATTCCTGATTCGTACTCCGTGAGCCCTGCTCGACAGAGCAAGCTCGTATATAGAGTCCGAAGTCAAAGCGCGCTGGTGTTATTGTTCGAGGCAGAGTGTGCGCCGTTAACGAACTTGGCAGGTCCTAAACAATGACCGCAGGTTACTTTTTTGAGAATGTAGACCGGCGAGCGTGTCGGTTGAGTTGAGGGACACCGAACAAATAAGACACGGGTGGGACGACGAAAGACGTACACTTACTTTCATATATTCCTTGGGGCTTAGCTATTTCAGTACCCACAGGGCTCGGCCGGGGACGTGACGTTATTAATGTGGTTCGACTTGTAACGTGTGTATGATTATACAGCCGGAAGTTAGTCAGCCTCAATGGGCGTCTGGTGTCTCAGCTGTAGATGAGAAATTTAGCCAATGCAGCACAACCGCTACAGCCTGGGGTCTTTAACGTCACCACGACAGTTATACACGACCGCACGCCGGCATAGATGATCATTCAGATCGAAACGGGCAGGGGTGGGTATTAAACCCGCGATCCCTGGGTTCTGCAGTGGTTCCACTTAAAGCGCCCAAAATAGAATGCAACAGCGACGACCGAGGTGCAGTAGATCGTGGATATCAGGGACGCTTTTCGAAGGATTTCGAGTCGCTGGACAAACATGTACCTGTAACAACTCGCTTATCGGGTACGGCTTTATCTCAGAGAGGGAACGGAGCAAACAGGTGAAAGTTCTGACATGAAGCCTCCGTCTTGTTGCCCCGACCGTTTCCATAAACAACGTATTTCTTGCACGAAACTATCTGATGATGTGATTGTACGAAACTATAATAAGCTACTTTCCTGGTGTCTAATTGGGATGTACGCGAGCTGATTACTCGATTACATTCCTTAGCCAGTTCAAAAGCTCCTGTTTATCGCCTGGCAAGAACGGTAATCATGGCTTTGTGTCTAAAGACCTGTTCACACATACAACACAGCGCTATTAAGGTCGGTTCTCACATGCAGCGAAGCGCTAATGTAGCGCTCCTCACGTGCCGTCAGCTACTTATCGTCTGCCATGAGCAACAGTTTTGACGGTGAGATACAAAGCTGGTGAACGCTCCCGTCAGCACGCGCTTAGCGCAAGGTAAGCGCTACGCTTGTAGCGCTCCGCTTCATGTGTGAACAGGCCTTTAGTCAGCGCTGGAATTAGCGCTAACCTTGCTAACGCAGCGGCGATTTCGCGCTATTTTAGTGATACAGCGCTGCATCAGTAACGTTCATCGTGTATTATGTAACGTTAAAGTAACATCATGTAACGTTCAAATTAGCGCTGCATCAGCGCTGTTCACAAAAGACAGTCAGCATACATACAGATTCGAACGCGAGTCACCGCGAGATCCGTGCTTCGAATGCCGCATGGTAATGAGTTCAAGGAGAAAGCTTGGCACGCGGCATTCGAACCACGGATATTGCGGTGACTCGTGTTTGCAGACTGTCTCTTGTATGAAGTATGATGAACAGGCACGTATCCAGGGGGAGGCCCATGCCCCCTCCCCCCCCCCCCCGAAATCTTCCATTTTGCTGGGACCTCCTCTCCCCCTCCCCCTCATACAGCATTTTGCCATGGGCGCCCCCCCCCCCCCCGAAACAAAATCCTGGCTACGTGCCTGATGATGAATGTATGATGTTTGAGCTCGCCGTCTGCGCGTGCACAGCAGCAAAGCACTCCACTATAGGGGGCATTCACTGGACGCCATATTTGAGGTCAATGTTTAGAGCGCATGCTCAGAACGAGCTTACATTAATAGCCTGCTAAGACCGGCAATTTTGATGGTGTGAAATGCACGTTGCAAAAGAACTGTGGAAGCTGGCCGTCAGCACGCGCTCAGCAACCACGCACACGGATATGGCCGCCAGTGAATACTCCCTATAACTGTTCCGAAGTCTGGAGTTGGACGAGTCGGAACATGTTACAATAAATAAATAAAAGTAGCACGAAGAACATAACAATCAGTATGGAAGGACACGCACACTCCGCAGTGTCTGCGTCATATATACTGCGAGGCTTCCACGAGCAATTACGCGTGCGGACGTCTCGTTCCTCCCGAACTCGAAATGGGCTTTCTATTCTAGTGTTGCCTGACGTTAATTATGCGCGATTCACGCCGATTTCTCTGCTACTGCTGCGGATTGTACTGGAGAGGAGAGATCGTAAAGCCGCTTTACGCGGCACGTTTCTCTCCGTCCTCCCCGTTAATTACACGTGACGGGAATAAACTATTATTATAATCACCTATCTATCTAAAAGCTAAACCATGTATTAAGAAACGCAGGGCGCGTCATAAAATGTTCTCACTTCTTGCTTAGATTTTTTTTGACGTTCGTATCGCCTAAAATACCGCAATATTACCGACTGCAAAGCTATAATAAGATGCCTCGGACGCGCTACTGCCTTTATTAAGTTGCCAGCGACAACGGGAGACAATTAAATTTTGATCGACATAGCGAAACGCAACCGCCCCTTTCTGTTTTCACTTCAGTATAGGCTGCGGAAAAAGCGTGCCGTCCAGTACGGGTAACTGCGCGTACAACTGTATATACAAGTCGCGTTGCAAAGCGGCGTGGCAGACACGGAGACTGGCGCAATGCGCCGCTGCCCCAGAGAGGCATTCAAATGCGTCCTGCAGGCAACCCCGCGATGCGAGTCCCACTGGTTGTGACACGCCTCGATTGTTTCCGCCCGGTGACACATACGCCGCGCCCACGTCACATCCTCCCGAGGGGGAAAATTAGCATATTAGGAAACGGCAACACGAGATGCCCGAACGCTCTACGCCGGAGTCACACTGCCGATGCATACATCGTACAAACGACAGTGTGCAGACACTGACCCGTGTTTCTTCCCTGCATGGGTCCTGCCACACCGGTCGTACAAAAAACTGCCCAAGCAGACATCGTATGAAGCAGACTTGTACGCTACTCATTACGAGGAATCAAGTGACTTGTCATCGTTTTTGTTCTCGGAGTAATTTTTGTTGTTGTAATCATTCGATTACATTTATTATGAAGTCATCGCGTGAGTAATCTGATTAATTTTTGGAAGCACTAAAATTAATTGGAACCGTATACTATTTGTCCCTCTCCTTTCTAATGGCGCCCTTTGTACAACTTTCCTGCCAAGGAATCCTCGACCCAAGTCTCCGAGAGGAAGAGGTTTGTTTATTAAACATACGATAATGAGAGTACAAAAAACACACTATTTCCAAAACAAAAAAA